>JASANE010018626.1:0-20150 GCA_030248225.1 Trileptium ribeirensis | reverse complement strand
AATAATCTACGAATATGAGAAACTGGTTCCTAGGATCCGGAACCAGTCGAGGAACAGCTCATTTGCATAACACTGAAACATTGTTATATAAGCAAGGCCGTTCTAGGGTGTCAAGTTCATTTGTCTCAGTCGAGTGAAACTACAAGTTAAACAAGTGGTTATTCCACTCTACCACTTATTTCGTCTCATGTTCATTTTACTTATTTATTAAATATTCTTTTGCTTGCTTTGTTTGGCGACGCGATCGAATTGGGTCACTCAATACACAACAGCGGCACTCGCGCATACGTGCTATGTGCGTGCAGCCAACAAACTGAAAAAATACCACGTTTTTACCGAGATCTGCATTGAAAAAGTAGCCCCGTACCCATGCTGAGAAACCAACATTACTTGATCTGAAGTCAATACTGTGGATCTACTGGAGGACAAAATGAAACACCCATTGTGTCTATTTAATTTTTATCCGGCTGAAGAAATTGAAATATTTTCATACAACAATACGTTTATTTAATTGCAAGTCAAACAAACTATATACTATTTTGTAAATCAGTTCTTTAATAGTACAACTCGGCATTCAATTTTGTCGTCAGAAATTGGTTGTTAAATTATCACCAACATTACAGTTGCAGATGACGGCTTTTTCGACCTTTCGCGGACTTTATAATGGATCCAGCCGGGAATTATTAGACTTGATCGACCTCGTTTTGAACGTATTGACGACAGTGAAGGCGTTTGGCCAAAATTGTGGCTGCTGTTATTGTGGGTAAACAGAGTTCGTAGACTCAACCTTGGCTCTCGGCTAATTTGATTGCGTAGTGGGATTTTCTTCACATCAGCGATCCACTGGCTGTCTTTAATAACAATTATACTTACGTTGGTATACCATTTTCTAACATTGCGATTCCACCATGCGATAAAAAAATTTCGCAGATGCCTTCTTGAAACAGATGATTTGAGCTGCCAGATTCCCGGAGACGTGCTCACATACTTACCCGTGCTTCACTCAAGTACGGTAGCCCATTTGAGATTTTGAATTAAAATTTTAGAAATTATTCTATTTTCAGATTCACAAGCTGTCATTTAAATTGTTTAAGATATCATAGACCCCCTAGAAATTTCAAGTATATTCTAAAAGTGTTTACGATATCAAACACCCTAGAAATTTCAAGAATATTCTAAAAGTGTTTATGATATCAAAGAATGTTTACGATATCAAAGACCTCTAGAAATTTCAAGTATATTCTAAAAGTGTTTACGATATCAAAGACCCCTAAAAATTTCAAGTATATTCTAAAAATCTTTACGATATCAAAGACCCCTAGAAATTTTCTTAAAGTCTTTTTTTTTTTTTTTTTTTTTTTTTTTATTTATCTTGTAAAAGTGTTTCTACGATCTCGAAGACCCCTAGAAATTTCAAGTATATTCTAAAAGTGTTTACGATATCAAAGGCCCCTAGAAATTTCAAGTACACTCTAAAAGTGTTTACGATGTAAAGACCCCTAGAAATTTCAAGTATATTCTAAAAGTGTTTACGATATCAAAGACCCCTAGAAATTTCAAGTATATTCTAAAAGTATTTACGATATCAAAGACCCTAGAAATTTCAAGTATATTCTAAAAGTGTTTACGATATCAAAGACCACTAGAAATTTTTTTTTTTTTTTTTTTTTTTTTTTTTTTTTTTTTTTTTTTTTTTTTTTTTTTTTTTTTTTAAAATTTTTTTATTTTTTTTTTTTTTTATTTTTTTTTTTTTTTTTTTTTTTTTTTGTTTTTTTTTTTTTTTTTTTATTTTTTTTTTTTTTTTTTTTTTTTTTTTTTTTTTTTTTTTTTTTTTTTGTTTTTTGAAAGTATATTTCTAAAAGAGTTGACAATAAGAAAACACTTGAAATTTCAAGTATATTCTAAAAGTGTTTACGATATCAAAGGCCCCTAGAAATTTCAAGTATATTCTAATATTGTGTTGAGCTAAGCCAATTGCGTTAAATAATAAAATACTTTATACCTTACCTCAATTAAAAAAACTACCCACGAACTCGACTAACACTGGTAGTATCATTGAGTATATCATGGAAAATATTTGAAAATTAATATTTTTAATACATAGAATGACTTAACGATCATGTAACGCATTTGCGTTGTCGGAAACATTATTAATTAACAGATTTGCAATCTTTGGACAGAAATTGAAATAAAAAAAGTTTCGTAATAAGGAATTCGACTTACATGTATAGGGTAAAGCTTCAGATAAACTGAGTGCAACAAACGCAATTGCTGTAACTTCCCACAGCAGCATTACCTTGTTTGATAAGCAATATGTCATAATTAGCTCATTAAAGCCTCATAATATGTACTAAATATATACAATTTGTTACAGTTCCATTCCTAAAAATAATTATTCTATTTGAAAACTGACGCGATATAGAAGCGCGGAATTTGAAGCAATAGGCAGATAGATGGCAGCTATCACTAGAAATAAAATTGGCAACGGTAAAAGCGAACAATTAACACTTAAAGATCAACACTTAATAGCGTACGATAAACATTTAATATAAATCGATGTTCTAAATTGAAGTAATAGGCAGATAGATAGCAGATATCACTAGAAAGACGATTGGCGATGGTAAAAGCGAGAAATTAACACTGAATGGTCAACACTTAATAGCGTAAACATTTAATATAAATCGAAGTCCTAAATTGGAGTCATATGCAGATACATGGCAGATATCACTAGAACGACGATTGGCAATGGTAAAAGCGAGCAATTAACACTTAATGGTCAACACTTAATAGCGTACGATAAACATTTAATATAAATCGATGTTCTAAATTGGAGTCATAGGCAGATACATGGCAGATATCACTAGAAAGACGATTGGCAATGGTAAAAGCGAGCAATTAACACTTAATGGTCAACACTTCATAGCGTACAATAAACATTTAATATAAATCGATGTCCTAAGTTGAAGTCATAGGCAGATACATAGCAGATATCACTAGAAAGACGATTGGCAATGGTAAAAGCGAGAAATTTAACACTGAATGGTCCACACTTAATAGCGTAAACATTTAATATAAATCAAAGTCCTAAATTGGAATCAAATGCAGATACATGGCAGATATCACTAGAACGACGATTGGCAATGGTAAAAGCGAGCAATTAACACTTAAATGGTCAACACTTAATAGCGTACGATAAACATTTAATATAAATCGATGTTCTAAATTGGAGTCATAGGCAGATACATGGCAGATATCACTAGAAAGACGATTGGCAATGGTAAAAGCGAGCAATTAGCACTGAATGGACAACACCTAATAGCGTAAACATTTAATATAAATCGAAGTCCTAAATTGGAGTCATAGGAAGATACATGGCAGATATCACTAGAAACACGATTGGCAATGGTAAAAGCGAGCAATTAACACTTAATGGTCAACACTTAATAGCGTACGATAAACATTTAAAAAAAATCAATGCCCTAAATTGTAGTAATAAACAGATAGATGGCAGCCATCACTAGAAATAAAATTGGCAATGATAAAAGCGAGCAATTAACACTTAAAGATCAACACTTAATAGCGTACGATAAACATTTAATATAAATCGATGTTCTAAATTGAAGTAATAGGCAGATAGATAGCAGATATCACTAGAAAGACGATTGGCAATGGTAAAAGCGAGAAATTAACACTGAATGGTCAACACTTAATAGCGTAAACATTTAATATAAATCGAAGTCCTAAATTGGAGTCATATGCAGATACATGGCAGATATCACTAGAACGACGATTGGCAATGGTAAAAGCGAGCAATTAACACTTAATGGTCAACACTTAATAGCGTACGATAAACATTTAATATAAATCGATGTCCTAAATTGGAGTCATAGGCAGATACATAGCAGATATCACTAGAAAGACTATTGGCAATGGTAAAAGCGAGCAATTAACACTGAATGGTCAACACTTAATAGTGTAAACATTTAATATAAATCGAAGTCCTAAATTGGAGTCATAGACAGATACATGGCAGATATCACTAGAAAGACGATTGGCAATGGTAAAAGCGAGCAATTAACACTTAATGGTCAACACTTAATATCGTATGATAAACATATAATATAAATCGATGTCCTAAATTAGAGTGATAGGCAGATACATAGCAGATATAACTAGAAAGACTATTGGCAATGGTAAAAGTGAGCAATTAATGCATGATTTACGATAAGATGCTGGCGCCAGGGCCAAATTATGTCACGCGTCCTACTCAACTAGTTCGGGTGAACTATAGCTTAGGTGGACTGCTATGGTACTTTTTTATAGCTTAGCTAGTCTTAATGTGACAAACATGGAGCTTAAGTTAGGCTCTGCGTAACAAACGGAGCGTCCGGCTGAACTGTCAATTGAGAAATATTATTTAGTATTACGCTTAGTGTAATAGTATTTTGTTATATAGTATTTTCACACTAATTCTAAGTTATATATTTGTTTTAATATATACTATTAACGTTTTAAGCTGTATACCGCTTTTGGAACATTACTTAGATACGTATGGCAAAACGTGATGTTCACGGACTATATAGTCTTTGGCATAAGTTATAGGGTTCAGCTGAACGCCTCGTGACAAAAGCACAGTCCGGCTCGACACTCGATGACAAATGCATAGTCTAGCTATGCTATTCAAAATTTTAATAGTCAAGCTGGACTGTATGCGCGACATAATAACTAGCCCATTTGAACGCGTGACATAATTAGGACCATGCGCACGCATCTTATTGTAAATGATGCATAACACTGATTGCTTAACACTTAATAGCGTAAACATTTAATATAAATCGAAGACCTAAATTGGAGTCATAGGCAGATACATAGCAGATATCACTAGAAAGACGATTGGCTAATTAAAAGCGAGCAATTAACACTTAATGGTTAACACTTAATAGCGTACGATAAACATCTAATAAAAATCAATGTCCTAAATTGTTCAAAGCTCAGTGTCAGCAGCTAGAACGCTGTGTGCTACGCGATCCGAACATTGATTTAAAAAAATTACCATGCATACTACGACCAAGTATAAGTAAAGGGAACCGTTGAAACTTGGCCGGAAATAATAAGATAAAAGATATTATTACCCTAAACGTTTCCCACGAATCATCAATTCATAGAGAAATGAATGCACGAAGTTGACAAATTCGAACAAAACAGTGTGTAATATAACGGACTAAAGTTATAAACGCAGTTAACTCACGGCTGCAAATATGCAACCCACAATGTCCTGGATTTTTGCCTACACTGTATATGCTATTTAGCATTTAATAATATGTTTTAAACGAACAAAAGTGCAGTTAAAGGTAAAACAAAAGCAAACCATCTATTGCTTTACCAGATGAGTATTTAACAAAATCTTTTCTGCACTGTCTGATAAAAATTCGGACAGTGAAATAGCCATTCGATAAACAGGATTTTTTACCACAACATATCGGTATTTGCGCTGAAACAATATTTGGTTAAAATCTTTTTACAGCTAAGGACGTGTGTTAATTCAGTTAATATTGCAATGTCACTGTATCAAACTTAACACTGGAGCCCAATAAAGCCCAACAATAATTGTAGGCTACTTTACTAACAATTTCACTATATGTCTCATTCGTAGGTCCCTTTTCAGTCTATTGGAATTGTTTCAAAATGTAGCGTTGGCAGTGGCAAAGAAAACCACAAATGTTTTTGATCGAATCTGAGTGAAAAAAATAATTTATTACCAACTTAATATGAGCGTTTCAGTCATATCAATGCTGTCAACAATTTTCAATAACACTTTTGAGATTGTCACTGTCAATTTCATATAATTTTGACGTGACTATTCATGGAAAAGTACGGTTTCCGGCAGAATGAAGTGCAATATTCGAGCGGGCAGCCTCAAGGCAGCAGCAATCACTCGCATGAAAGTTAGTGATCGGTTGCGACTAAAACTGAGCGGACATATGTGGATTGACTCCAAGCTGTCAGATTATCACCAATCATTATCGTATACTCATCATATGTGTTATTTCATTAGATTGTGGTATAATGAACTAATGTTTTTATAGTTTGCTGTTTTCCACGCCAACTCAGAACAAAATCGGACACAATTCGAACGTCTAACTTCAAGTGATCACTCGGAAGCGGTTAACGAGCACTCAGAGTTAGTCAACAGCACACGGGCACCAGCGAGCAGTCAGTCGTAAATCGAGTGCTCGCTCGGTTGCACCTAATTCTGCCTCCAACTGTGGCGAACTTACTTTTGCTTGTAGTAAGTGAATTTTTAAATTAGGAAGCACATCAATCATTCAAACATTTTTGTCACAATTTTTTTTTCGTGAGGGTGTGTGAGATTTTTTCGAATCTTGTCTGACAGTGCACAAAGTGGATTTGTGTGTGTTAATATTTGGGGGACGACATTAACAGGTTATTAGTGCTTAACTAAAAAGCGATTTGACATGGATAGTTGTTTAATAATAAATATTGGATACGATGTTTAGCTCGGACGCTGCCATAAAAAAGCTGCGACCGAATAACCAGCGATACGAGACTAGTGGGAAGTTCCAATACGCTGTGACTTTAACTGTGCGATGAAGCATATAAACACCAGCACTATGATCTTATTCTGCTATAGTAATGGTCATATAGTGGTGGCGCCAGCATAGGGTGTACTATCTGAAAATAACTCATAGAAAGAGGTTTACACCAGGGCCCGTTTTCTTAGATGAGGAGGGTAGCCCCGATACACAGGTAATTTGTGCGAGTAAGTGTATCCTACTCTCACTTGGAATTATACCTAGCCGTAGCTTATAGTTTTCTAAGAACGAAATAGGCTACCAACAGGTCGGCTATTTTGCCTGAAAGTAATTTCAAATTACCTGCGAGTAATTAACAATTTCGTGCGGGTAATTTTTTTACATGCGGGTAACTTTACCAGGTAAGTTTATTACCTTCTAGTGATTCTTTTTACCAGCCGATAATTTTTAATCTGCAGGAAATGCCTTCGTAGGCACTAAAGCTCGAGGTCCATTCACACAATCGCCAAATCTCCTATTTCGTGCACAAAAGTTTCGCAATTATGAACAAAATTACAAACATTTTAAGTAGGTACTGGTGAAAATGGTGAAACGTATAAGAAAAAATTGCGGAGGCGCGAGTAATTTTTTTGGTTACCCCCTGAGCTAACCGTCAAACAGCAGCCCATCATCTCACAACTGCCAACACTATCTGCCCCCTGCGCCGACGGACATCGGGTACCTATGAATTGCCTATACCAATTTGCTCAAATTATAAGCTTAATGACTTTGGCTAGAAGCCAACAAGAGTCTGCTCGTAAAAGGTTCATCGTATTGCGGATGAACCCTCAACATGCACCTTTCACAGCAGCAAATTTATTTATCGAAAAATATTTACTTTATTATGTAATTACGTAGCTAGCTAGACTTAGAAGAAATTTACTTTACATTGCTTTGATACGCGGTGAAACCTAACGGCCATAGCGTATCATCTAGTTAACACCCTGTAGTAAATGCATCACACAGATCTAATTTATTCACCGATTCAAATGTCTTACATTCACCTGTGCTGCAACGATACTGTCCGTCACTCGAGCAAAAATTAATTTACTTAGGCCATGCACACTCCCCACCCGTTAGGTAATAAATGGAAGTATACTGCCATTTTAGGAAACCACCGAAGATTTTATCTTTCGACTTCCTTACTAGTGTCTAAGAGTATTTCTAAATTGTAGTTAGTCCCACCACGTAAATTTTAAGCACTGATATTTCAGCAGTATCTGACGCGATATCTTTCAGTAAATAACGTGCTATTTTGCGAGACAGCCGCGATTAGCATGATAGGATTAATATGATATCGTAAAATAGCAGTGGGTAACTAGCTTCGCTGTTATTTTTCCCATCTGACTATTAATACCGATTCAGATTCGTTTTAAAAGATATGTGTCACAGCTGTGAATTGTTCTCGGTATTAATAACACCGATATGAATATTTAAATACTAGTAAACGTACTAAATTACAAAAAGTGAGCGGAGCAACAGACAAAGTATTTAATATCTTAATTGTGTGTACATGTGTTTCAAATAACTATTTAATCAATTTAAGTATTACGTTTTAGGCAATTGATGTCAAATCCACCATAGAAAAAGCTCGCTAGATAAAAAATAGCTAATTAGTAACATCAACTAATTTGCTAATGAATTACCTAATTAGCACCTATGATAAAATCATTGAGCTTTAAAAGCGCATATTCATAATCAGCGACGTCGAAAACCCCGAGCGCAGCAAATTAGCAATTTTGAAGTGATTTAAAATTTACATAAAATTAAATAATTAGCTAGTTAATTAATGAACTAATTAGCACATACATTCAGGTTTTAGAGCTTCAGAAATGTCATATTCGTGATAGAGTCCTCGGGTAAAATTTCTTTTTAATTTTTAAACACTTTGCAAATTTTCAAAAAATTAGGTAGTTAACAATTAATTAGTAATTAGGTAATTAGCATGGTTTTAACTTCCTCTAATATTAAATAATCACCATATTCACAATCGAGAGCATATGCACCAAAATAATAGCTTTACACTAATTATTTATTGGAAAATATGGAATTTTTATTAGAAATTTTAAAAATAAGCTAATACGCTTAACTAAATAGGTAATTTCAAATTAACTAAAGCAAATTTTGACAAAATCTTATGTCTTGCACCTGTCCGATATTAGGCCTTTCAAACAAAAAACGTTTTGTAACATGGGTCCAGTAGTTTAGTTATTAAGGAGTTCAACGGACGGACGGACAGACGGTGCCGAATTTTTCACCTCTGATAAAAACAAATGCGTTTCGCTTAATTATAGACAAGACCTAACAGTGTTTACTTTCAAGTGAAACATAAAATCACTAATTTTCCTAGGCTTAAACGCACGACTGTGTAATTATCAAGCTGACAAAAAGTTACTCTATTGCTGAAATAGTTTAATATACTATAGTTAGCTTTATTTCGATGTCGTAATTAGCTTAAATTGCATTGTTCTACAATGTATGTTACAGTTACGTCCCTTTTGGTGGTTCCAATTTGTGCAGTAAGGCACGTTCAGGGCACGGCTAAGCTAATTCTATACTTTCGCCTATGTTTTCGAACACTTGGCCTCTAGCATTAACTGTTCGCAGAATTCATTGAATTAATAAACAGATTTTTGATCGGGTTGAAGAAATTGTTTTATATTTGAGGAAAATGACATCATCCGCAATCGCAACCCGCAGCTCTCATACATTTCTACACTATTCCCAATTCTACGTCTAAATAGAAAGGGGTAGGGGTCGAAGCAGTGTTAGACATGATTTTTGGAATCATCATTTATTTCACAGGGTTTAATTCGTGCGTATGGAATGGCGTATTACCAGCGGAAGGGTGCTTTATTCTGTGAATCAGCAGTAATATAGTTTTTTTGTTAGACATCTTTACATAGAATAGTATAATTTTAAGACTTGGAATAGATGTAATAATATACATGTAGAATCGCTGTTGAAGCATACGGACTAAATGTACATTCTGACAAAATCCAAAGACAATGGTACACTTGTTGGTATGTGGAAGTATATTAAACCAGTATTAGTGGACAGGTAGGAGATTTGAACAAGAATTTGCTTGTAATTTGTAGAAACGATTATCTCGACGCTTTGTTCAAAAACAAATAGTATATGATTAAGCCGCTAATGCTGCAACTGGCTCAACTGTACAATTATCAAAACTGAAACAGCGTTCAGACTATCACGCCACGTGTCGTCATGTTGGGTGTTTCAGTTTTTGATATTCTAAGGCATGATTAATTATGGTCATACGATGACTTTCAGGTAAAGTTGAGCTGATGATAGATTGAAACAACCTATCCTACGGGGATTTGATACACTAAAGCTCCACCAGTGATCGAACTCGGGTTGCACGGCTAAAGATATTCGAATAATAGGTTGTTTCAATCGATCATCAGCTCAAATTTCATGGAGGCCAACCTATTTGGTGTTAGCTCTCGTGATGGTACAAATGGGTATTCAGATAGGTATATAGGAAAAAATGTCCGAACAATAGGTTGTTTCAATCTATTATCAGCTCAAATTTACCTGAAAGTCATCGTATGACTATAATTAATGATGCCTTGGGAGGGCAATCGGTGTAGCATACAGCATGGCGACATGCATCTTTATAGTCTGAACGCTGTTTCAGTTTTGATAATTGTACAGTTGTGCCAGTTGCAGCATTAGCGGCTTAATCATATACTATTTGTTTTTGAACAAAGCGTCGAGATAATCGTTTCTACAATTACAAGCAATTCTTGTTCAAATTTAGATCTGTTCATGATACTGGTTTACACAACTTCCACATACCAACAAGTGTACCATTGTCTTTGGATTTTGTCAGAATGTACATTTAGTCCGTATGCTTCAACAGCGATTCTACATGTATATTATTACATCTATTAAAGTCTAAATTATCTATTCTCTATGCAAAACCGTCGAGATAAACAGCATATTACTGCTGATTCACAGAATAAAGCACCCTTCCGCTGGTAATACGCCATTCCATACGATGAATTTAACTCTGTGCAATAAATCATGATTTCTAAAATCATGTTTATCACTGCTTGGATGTGTACGCCTAAAAATTCAGACGTTTAATTGGCAAACAATGTAAAAAGTGTATCAGAGCTGCAGGTTGCGATTGCGAATGTAAATATTGGCCTGAGAGTATAAAACGTTTTACTTCAACCCGATAGAAAATCTTGTTGGTTTGGATTTCAATGGAATTCTGCGAAAAAGAAACAGTTAATGCTAGAGGCCAAGTGTTCGAAAACATAGGCGAAAGTATAGAATTAGCTTAGCCGTGCCCTGAACGTGCCTTACTGCACAAATTGGAACCAGAGGGGGGGACATAACTGTGACGCATGCATTGTTAGAGCGAATAGGGATTGGAGCTAATTACGACATGGAGGAATAAAGCTAACTATAGTATATTAAACTATTTCAGCAATAGAGTTGGTTTTTTGTCAGCTAAATCATACCACCATTCATCGTTAAAGCCTAGGAAAAATTAAATTAATTTTATGTTTCACTTGAAAGTAAACATTGTTAGGTCTTGTCTATAATTAAGCCAGAAAAGCGATTTGTTTTTATCAGAGGTGAAAAATTAGGCACCGTATGATACGTCCATCAGTTAAATTCCTTAATAACTCAACTACTGGACCCATGTTACAAAACGTTTTTTGTTTGAAAAGCCTAATATGACGAGTGCAGACATAAGATTTTGTCAAAATTTGCTTAGTTAATTGGAAATTACCTATTTAGTTAGGCACATCGTATAAGCTTCTTTTTAAAATTTCTAATAAAAATTCCATATTTTCCAATAAATGATTCATGTAAAGCTATTGTTTTTGCATACATATGTTCTCGATTGTGAATATGGTGCTTATTTTAATATTAGAGGAAGTTAAAACCATGCTAATTAGTTAATTACTAATTTAATTGTTAACTACCTAATTTTTTGAAAATTTGCAAAGTGTTTAAAAAGTTAAAAAGAAATTTTACCCGAGGACTCGATTCACGAATATGACATTTCTTAAAGCTTCTAAAACCTGAATGTATGTGCTAATTAGTTCATTAATTAACTAGCTAATTATTTAATTTCTTATGTAAATTTTAAATCACTTTCAAAATTGCTAATTTGCTGCGCTTGGGTTTTCGACGTCGCTGATTATGAATATGCGCTTTTAAAGCTCTAATGATTTTATCATAGGTGCTAATTAGGTAATTCATTAGCAAATTAGTTGATGTTACTAATTAGCTATTTTTTATAGCGAGCTTTTTCTATGGTGGATTTGACCTCAATTGCCTAAAACGTAATACTTAAATTGATTAAATAGTTATTTGAAACACATGTACACACAATTAAGATATTAAATACTTTGTCTGTTTTTTCGCTCACTTTTTGTAATTTAGTACGTTCACTAGTATTTAAATATTCATATAGGTGTTATTAATACCGAGAACAATTCACAGCTGTGACGCACTATATCTTTTAAACGAATCTGAATCGGTATTAATAGTCAGATGGGGAAAAATAACAGCGAAGCTAGCTTACCCACTGCTATTTTACGATATCATATTAATCCTATCATGCTAATCGCGGCTGTCTCGCAAAATAGCACGTTATTTACTGAAAGATATCGCGTCAGATACTGAAAATATGTAGTGTTAAAATTTACGTGGTAAGACTAACTTTACATTTGAAATACTCTTAAACACTAGTAAGGAAGTTGAAAGATAAAATCTTGGTGGTTTCCTAAAATGGCAGTATACTTCCATTTATTACCTAACGGGTGGGGAGTGTGCATGGCCTAAGTAAACTAATTTTTGCTCGAGTGACGGACAGTATCGTTGCAGCACAGGTGAATGTAAGACATTTGAATAGGTCAATAAATTAGATCTGTGTGATGCATTTACTACAGGGTGTTAACTAGATGATACGCTATGGCCGTTATGTTTCACGGCGTATAAAAAGCAATGTAAAGTAAATTTCTTCTAAGTCTTAGCTAGCTAGTAATTCATAATAAAGTAAATATTTTCGATAAAAATAATTTGCTGCTGTGAAAGGTGCATGTTGAGGGTTCATCCGCAATACGATGAACCTTTACGAGCGGGAGACTCTTGTTGGCTTCTAGCCAAAGTCATTAAGCTTATAATTTGAGCAAATCCGTATAGGCAATTCATAGAGGTACACCATATCCGTCAGCACAGGGGGCAATAGTGTTGGCAGTTGTCGAGATGATGGGCTGCTGTTCTGCCGGTTAGCTCGGAGGCAACCAAAAAAGTTACTCGCACCTCCGCAATTTTTTCTTATACGTTTCACCATTTTCTTCACCAGTACCTCTTAAAATGTTTGTAATTTTGGTTGATAATTGGGAATTTTTTGTGCACGAAATAGGAGATTTGGCGATTGTGTGAATGGACCTCGAGCTTTACTTACTGTACGAAGGCATTTCCTGCAGATTAAAAATTATCGGCTGGTAAAAAGAATCACTAGAAGGTAATAAACTTACCTGGTAAAGTTACCCGCATGTAAAAAAATTACCCGCACGTAATTGTACTTTTAATTACTCGCAGGTAATTTGAAATTACTTTCAGGCAAAATAGCCGACCTGTTCGTACCCTATTTCGTTCTTAGAAAGCTATAAGCTACGGCTAGGTATAATTCCAAGTGAGAGTAGGATACACTTACTCGTACAAATTACCTGTGTATCGGGGCTACCCTCCTCATCTAAGAAAAAGGGCCCTGGTAAACCTCTTTCTATGAGTTATTTTTCAGATAATACCTATGCTGCGCACCCCATATGACCATTATATAGCAGAATAAGATCATAGTGCTGGTGTTTATATGCTTCATCGCACAGCTAAAGTCACAGCGTATTGGAACTTCCACTAATCTCGTATCGCTGGTTATTCGGTCGCAGCTTTTTTATGGCAGCGTCCTGAGCTAAAACATCGTATCCAATATTTATTATTAAACAACTATCCATGTCAAATCGCTTTCTTGAGTTAAGCACTAAGTACCATGTTAATGTCTGTCCCCCAAATATTAACACACACAAATCCACTTTGTGCACTGTCAGACAAAGATTCGAAAAAAATCTCAGCACACCCTCACGAAAAAAAAATTGTGACAAAAATGTTGGAATGATTGATGTGCTTCCTAATTTAAAAATTCACTTACTACAAGCAAAAGTAAGTTCGCCACAGTTGGAGGCAGAATTAGGTGCAACCGAGCGAGCACTCGATTTACGACTGACTGCTCGCTGGTGCCCGTGTGCTGTTCGGCTTAATCTGAGTGCTCGTTAACCGCTTCCGAGTGATCACTTGAAGTCAGACGTTCGAATTGTGTCCTATTTTGTTCCTAGTTGTGCGTGGAAAACAGCAAATTTTTTTGTAAAAAACATTAGTTCATTATACCACAATCTAAACTGAAATAACACATATGATGAGTATACGATAATGATTGGTGATACTCAACAGCTTGGAGTCAATCCACATATGTCCGCTCATTTTTAGCTCGCAACCGATCACTGACTTTCATGCGAGTGATTGCTGCTGCCTATGATGCTCGCTCGAATATTGCACTTCATTCTGCCGGAAACCGTACTTTTCCATGATAGTCACGTCAAAATTATATGAAATTGACAGTGACAATCTAAAAGTGTTATTGAAAATTGTTGACAGCATTGATATGACTGAAACGCTCATATTAACTTCTGTAATAAATTATTTTTTCCACTCGAGATTCGATCAAAAACATTTGTGGTTTTCTTTTGCCACTGCCAACGCTACATTTTGAAACAATTATTCCGAATAGACTGAAAAGGGACCTACGAATTAGACATATAGTGAAATTGTTAGTAAAGTAGCCTACAATTATTGTTGGGCTTTATTTGGTCTCCAGTGTTAAGTTTGATACAGTGACATTGCAATATTAACTGGATTAAAGCACACGTCCTTAGCTGTAAAAAGATTTTAACCAAATATTGTTTCAGCGCAAATACCGATATGTTGTAGGTAAAAAATCCTGTTTATCCAATGGCTATTTCACTATCCGAATTTTTATCAGACAGTGCAGAAAAGATTTTTCTAAATACTCATCTGGTAAAGCAATAGATGGTTTTGCTTTTGTTTTACCTTTAACTGCACTTTTGTTCGTTTAAAACATATTATTAAATGCTAAAAAGCATATACAGTGTAATCACAAATCCAGGACATTGTGGGTTGCATATTTGCAGCATAGAGTTAACTGCGTTTATAACTTTAGTCCCGTTATATTACACACTGTTTTTTCAAATTTATCAACTTCGTCATTCATTTCTGTACTAATTGATTATTCGTGGGAAACGTTTAGGGTAATAATATCTTTCATCTTATTATTTCCGGCCGAGCTTCAACGATTCCCTTTACTCCTATTAATTGGTCGTGAGTACTCATGGTAATTTTTTTAAATAAATGTTCGGATCGCGTAGCACACAGCGTTCTAGCTGCTAACACTGAGCTTTGAACAATTTAGGACATTGATTTTTATTAGATGTATATCGTACGCTATTAAGTGTTAACAGCTTAAGTGTTAATTGCTCGCTTTTAATTAGCCAATCGTTTTCTAGTGATATCTGCTATGTATCTGCCTATGTCTCCAATTTTAGGACTTCGATTTATATTAAATGTTTACGCTATTAAGTGTTAACCATTCAGTGTTATGCATCATTTACAATAAGATGCGTGCGCATGGTCCTAATTATGTCACGCGTTCAAATGGGCTTGTTATTATGTCGCGCATACAGTCCAGCTCGACTATTGAAATTTTGAATAGCATAGCCAGACTATGCATTTGTCATCGAGTGTCGAGCCGGACTGTGCTTTTGTCACGAGGCGTTCAGCTGAACCCTATAACTTATGCCAAAGACTATATAGTCCGTGAACATTACGTTTTGCCATGCGTATCTAAGTAATGCCCCAAAAGCGGCATATAGCTTAAAACGTTAATAGTATATATTAAAACAAATATATAACTTAGAATTAGTGTGAAAATACTATAGAACAAAATGCTATTACACTAAGCGTAATACTAAATAATACTTCTCAATTGACAGTTCAGCCGGACGCTCCGTTTGTTACGCAGAGCCTAGCTTAAGCTCCATGTTTGTCACATTAAGACTAGCTAAGCTATAAAAATGTACCATAGCAGTCCAGCTAAGCTATAGTTCACCCGAACTAGTTGAGTAGGACGCGTGACATAATTTGGCCCTGGCGCCAGCATCTTATCGTAAATCATGCATTAATTGCTCGCTTTTACCATTGCCAATAGTCTTTCTAGTTATATCTGCTATGTATCTGCCTATGACTCCAATTTAGGACATCGATTTATATTATATGTTTATCATACGATATTAAGTGTTGCCATTAAGTGTTAATTGCTCGTTTTTACGATTGCCAATCGTCTTTCTAGTGATATCTGCCATGTATCTGCTTATGACTCCAATTTAGGACTTAGATTTATATTAAATGTTTACGCTATTAAGTGTTGACCATTAAGTGTTAATTGCTCGTTTTTACGATTGCCAATAGTCTTTCTAGTGATATCTGCTATGTATCTGCCTATGACTCCAATTTAGGACATCGATTTATATTAAATGTTTATCATACGCTATTAAGTGTTGACCATTAAGTGTTAATTGCTCGCTTTTACCATTGCCAATCGTCTTTCTAGTGATATCTGCCATGTATCTGCCTATGACTCCAATTTAGGACATCGATTTATATTAAATGCTTGTCGTACGCTATTAAGTGTTGACCATTAAGTGTTAATTGCTCGCTTTTATCATTGCCAATTTTACTTCTAGTGATGCCTGCCATCTATCTGATTATTACTACAATTTAGGGCATTGATTTTTATTAAATGTTTATCGTACGCTATTAAGTGTTGACCATTAAATGTTAATTGCTCGCTTTTACCATTGCCAATCGTGTTTCTAAGTGACTATTTGCATGTACCTTTTCCTTATGACTTCAATTTTAGAACGTCGATTTCTACTGTAAATGCTTCTGGTACATTTATTTAAGTGTTGACCATTAAGTGTTAATTGCTCCTTTTTACCATTGCCAATCATTTAACTTCTAGTGATATCTGCCATGTATCTGCATATGACTTTGATTTAGGATTTCGGATTTATATTAAATGTTTTCGCCTCTAAGTGTTGACCATTCAGTGTTAATTTCTCGCTTTTACCATTGCCAATCGTCTTTATCATGATATCTGCTATGTATCTTTTTATTACTTCAATTTAGAACGAGATTTCTGTTAAATGTCTTCTGGCGTCCTCTATGAAGTGTTAACCATTAAGTGTTAATTGCTCGCTTTTACCATTGCCAATGTTATTTCTAGTGATGGCTGCCATCTATCTGTTTATTACTACAATTTAGGGCATTGATTTTTATTAAATGTTTATCGTACACTATTAAGTGTTGACCATTAAGTGTTAATTGCTCGCTTTTACCATTGCCAATCGTGTTTCTAGTGATATCTGCCATGTATCTTCCTATGACTCCAATTTAGGACTTCGATTTATATTAAATGTTTACGCTATTAGGTGTTGACCATTCAGTGCTAATTGCTCGCTTTTACCATTGCCAATCGCCTTTCTAGTGATATCTGCCATGTATCTGTCTATGACTCCAATTTAGAACATCGATTTATATTAAATGTTTATCGTACGCTATTAAGTGTTGACCATTAAGAGTTAATTGCTCGCTCTTACCATTGCCAATCGTCGTTCTAGTGATATCTGCCATGTATCTACATATGACTCCAATTTAGGACTTTGATTTATATTAAATGTTTACGCTATTAAGTGTGGACCATTCAGTGTTAAATTTCTCGCTTTTACCATTGCCAATCGTCTTTCTAGTGATATCTGCTATGTATCTGCCTATGACTCCAACTTAGGACATCGATTTATATTAAATGTTTATTGTACGCTATGAAGTGTTGACCATTAAGTGTTAATTGCTCGCTTTTACCATTGCCAATTTTATTTCTAGTGATAGCTGCCATCTATCTTCCTATTGCTTCAAATTCCGCGCTTCTATATCGCGTCAGTTTTCAAATAGAATCCATCATTTTTACGAATTGAGAGACTGTCAACCGATAATATATCTGTAGTACATATTATGAGGCTTTAATAAGCTAATTATGACATATTGCTTATCAAACAAGGTGATGCTGCTGTGGGAAGTTACAGCAATTGCGATTGTTGCACTCAGTTTATCTGAAGCTTTACCCTATACATGTAAGTCGAATTCCTTATTACGAAACTTTTTTTATTTCAATTTCTGTCCAAAGATTGCAAATCTGTTAATTAATAATGTTTCCGACAACGCAAATGCGTTACATGATCGGTAAGTCATTTTATGTATTAAAAATATTAATTTTCAAATATTTTCCATGATATACTCAATGATACTACCAGTGTTAGTCGAGTTCGTAGGTAGTTTTTTTAATTGAGGTAAGGTATAAAGTATTTTATCATTTAACGCAATTGGCTTAGCTCAACACAATATTAGAATATACTTGAAATTTCTAGGGGTCTTTGATATCGTAAACACTTTTAGAATATACTTGAAATTTCAAGGGGGTCTTTGATATCGTAAACTCTTTTAGAATATACTTGAAATTTCTAGTGGTCTTTGATATCGTAAACACTTTTAGAATATACTTGAAATTTCTAGGGTCTTTGATATCGTAAATACTTTTAGAATATACTTGAAATTTCTAGGGGTCTTTGATATCGTAAACACTTTTAGAATATACTTGAAATTTCTAGGGGTCTTTACATCGTAAACACTTTTAGAGTGTACTTGAAATTTCTAGGGGTCTTTGATATCGTAAACACTTTTAGAATATACTTGAAATTTCTAGGGGTCTTTGATATCGTAAACACTTTTAGAATATACTTGAAATTTCTAGGGGTCTTTGATATCGTAAACACTTTTAGAATATACTTGAAATTTTTAGGGGTCTTTATATCGTAAACACTTTTAGAGTGTACTTGAAATTTCTAGGGGCCTTTGATATCGTAAACACTTTTAGAATATACTTGAAATTTCTAGGGGTCTTTGATATCGTAAACACTTTTAGAATATACTTGAAATTTCTAGGGGTCTTCATATAGTAAACACTTTTAGAATATACTTGAAATTTCTAGGGGTCTTTGATATCGAAAACACTTTTAGAATATACTTGAAATTTTTAGGGGTCTTTGATATCGTAAACACTTTTAGAATATACTTGAAATTTCTAGAGGTCTTTGATATCGTAAACATTCTTTGATATCATAAACACTTTTAGAATATTACTTTTTTGAAATTTTTTGGTGTTTGATATCGTAAAAACTTTTAGAATATACTTGAAATTTCTAGGGGGTCTTTGATATCTTAAACAATTTAAATGACAGCTTGTGAATCTGAAAATATAATAATTTCGAAAATTTTAATTCAAAATCTGAAATGGGCTACCGTACTTGAGTGAAGCACTGGTAAGTATGTGAGCACGTCGCCGGGAATCTGGCAGCTCAAATCATCTGTTTCAAGAAGGCATCTGCGAAATTTTTTTTATCGCATGGTGGAATCGCAATGTTAGAAAATGGTATACCAACGTAAGTATAATTGTTATTAAAGACAGCCAGTGGATCGCTGATGTGAAGAAAATCCCACTACGCAATCAAATTAGCCGAAAGCCAAGGTTGAGTCTACGAACTCTGTTTACCCACAATAACAGCAGCCACAATTTTGGCCAAACGCCTTCATTGTCGTCAATACGTTCAAAACGAGGTCGATCAAGTCTAATAATTCCCGGCTGGATCCATTATAAAGTCCGCGAAAGGTCGAAAAAGCCGTCGTCGGCAACTGTAATGTTGGTGATAATTTAACAACCAATTTCTGACGACAAAATTGAATGCCGAGTTGTACTATTAAAGAACTGATTTACAAATAGTATATATAGTTTGTTTGACTTGCAATTAAATAAACGTATTGTTGTATGAAAATATTTCAATTTCTTCAGCCGGATAAAAATTAAATAGACACAATGGGTGTTTCATTTTGTCCTCCAGTAGATCCACAGTATTGACTTCAGATCAAGTAATGTTGGTTTCTCAGCATGGGTACGGGGCTACTTTTTCAATGCAGATCTCGGTAAAAACGTGGTATTTTTTCAGTTTGTTGGCTGCACGCACATAGCACGTATGCGCGAGTGCCGTTGTTGTGTATAGGTGCGGCGGTAAAACGCTCATAACGCCAACAAAGCCGGCCGGGCAAAAAGATATTTTAATAAATAAGTAAAATGAACATGAGACGAAACAAGTGGTAGAGTGGAATAACCACTTGTTTAACTTGTAGTTTCACTCGACTGAGACAAATGAACTTGACACCCTAGAACGGCCTTGCTTATATAACAATGTTTCAGTGTTATGCAAATGAGCTGTTCCTCGACTGGTTCCGGATCCTAGGAACCAGTTTCTCGTGTCTCGTAGATTATTC
>JASANE010018625.1:0-52038 GCA_030248225.1 Trileptium ribeirensis | reverse complement strand
ACTATTATTTGACAATTTTCACACTATTTTTGCTATATTTGCTATAATTTCTCGGGCGCCGGTACATGGCAAAAGCTGGGGTTGGGGGTCTGGCATGGACGGCAGGTAACTCCACTGCCCTCTATACCCACCTACAATAAATTTATAAATATATATATCAAATATACGTCAGATGCATCATTGTTTACGATACGTATAATCAATGGTACAGCAATTTATTACAATCACGCGATCGCACAAACTTTTCGTAGTTAAATCCGTATTCGGTACGTTTTTATGTAACTATATAATACATTATTAAAATTTGCAGTAAAATATATTTTTCAGGATATTGATGAGGATGACAAAATGTTTCTTTTAAAAAATACAGAATCTTTCAATCATCATTGTTTTAGTCTAAACACGTTATTTACAATTCAGCTTTATTGTTCTGGAAAACATAAAGGCTGAAACTTGAGACAACAACATTTTGGCGATCAATGTTGCTGAGATAATAATATTAAGTCGGATTTATGTCTGAAACTTCAGTGAAATATTTATATTACAATTTGCGAATAATACCAATATAATAACGAACAGGCATTTAATTCCGTAAAAGTAACGTTTGGTCCTGAACGCAATGATACAACACCATCGATATGATTTACCAACTTATAGGGAAGTCAATCAGAATCCACCAAATATTGCTGTTATCGACTATATATTTTCAATAAATAGTTCGGCCAATGTAACCTTTAGGGGTGGATGTAAGATGCATGCCATGCCGTTCTCGATACGCTAAGCCTAAGCCTTAGTCTTAGCCTAAGCCTTAGTCTTAGCCTCAGCTAAGGTCCGTATATGAGCCATATACTAAACCTACGCCTAAGTCGAGAGGCTACCGTTCCCGAACGCCCGCTCTAGTGCCCAGATAAGGTTTTCGACCCATCTCACTTTTAGGGGCTTATCGTTTCCAGCGGAAAAAGTTTATTTTATGTAGATGTGTGTCTTATAAAACGCATAAAATTGTTTATTTTCTTAATTCATTATTTTGAATACAGGTTTTTATATTTTAGTATACTTTATTTATATTTGTTTTTACATCTTTTATATTTTATAGCTTTTCAATATACTAAACCAAAGCTAAGGTTCCTGTCTGAGCCATATACTAAAGCATAAGTCGGGAGAACCCGCCCCGAACCCCCGCTCTAAGCTTTTTCTAACAATATAACATCCGACCCCTAAAGGTGACACAGGCCAGGTTCACATGCCTTTTAACAAATGTCATAGGCTGTACACGTCAAAAGCGATTCCAGTTATAATAAGGTGTGTGAGGGTACACGTGTCTGAACCGATTCCAGTTATAATAAGGTGTGTGAGGGGTACACGTGTCTGAACCGATTCCAGTTATAATAAGGTGTGTGAGGGTACACGTGTCTGAACCGATTCCAGTTATAATAAGGTGTGTGAGGGTACACGTGTCTGAACCGATTCCAGTTATAATAAGGTGTGTGAGGGGTACACGTGTCTGAACCGATTCCAGTTATAATAAGGTGTGTGAGGGTACACGTGTCTGAACCGATTCCAGTTATAATAAGGTGTGTGAGGGTACACGTGTCTGAACCGATTACAGTTATAATAAGGTGTGTGAGGGTACACGTGTCTGAACCGATTCCAGTTATAATAAGGTGTGTGAGGGGTACACGTGTCTGAACCGATTCCAGTTATAATAAGGTGTGTGAGGGTACACGTGTCTGAACCGATTCCAGTTATAATAAGGTGTGTGAGGGTACACGTGTCTGAACCGATTCCAGTTATAATAAGGTGTGTGAGGGGTACACGTGTCTGAACCGATTCCAGTTATAATAAGGTGTGTGAGGGTACACGTGTCTGAACCGATTCCAGTTATAATAAGGTGTGTGAGGGTACACGTGTCTGAACCGATTCCAGTCATAATAAGGTGTGTGAGGGGTACACGTGTCTGAACCGATTCCAGTTATATTAAGGTGTGTGAGGGGTACACGTGTCTGAACCGATTCCAGTTATAATAAGGTGTGTGAGGGTACACGTGTCTGAACCGATTCCAGTTATAATAAGGTGTGTGAGGGTACACGTGTCTGAACCGATTCCAGTTATAATAAGGTGTGTGAGGGGTACACGTGTCTGAACCGATTCCAGTTATAATAAGGTGTGTGAGGGGTACACGTGTCTGAACCGATTCCAGTTATAATAAGGTGTGTGAGGGTACACGTGTCTGAACCGATTCCAGTTATAATAAGGTGTGTGAGGGTACACGTGTCTGAACCGATTCCAGTTATAATAAGGTGTATGAGGGGTACACGTGTCTGAACCGACTCCAGTTATAATAAGGTGTGTGAGGGGTACACGTGTCTGAACCGATTCCAGTTATAATAAGGTGTGTGAGGGTACACGTGTCTGAACCGATTCCAGTTATAATAAGGTGTGTGAGGGGTACACGTGTCTGAACCGATTCCAGTTATAATAAGGTGTGTGAGGGGTACACGTGTCTGAACCGATTCCAGTTATAATAAGGTGTGTGAGGGTACACGTGTCTGAACCGATTCCAGTTATAATAAGGTGTGTGAGGGTACACGTGTCTGAACCGATTCCAGTTATAATAAGGTGTGTGAGGGGTACACGTGTCTGAACCGATTCCAGTTATAATAAGGTGTGTGAGGGTACACGTGTCTGAACCGATTCCAGTTATAATAAGGTGTGTGAGGGTACACGTGTCTGAACCGATTCCAGTCATAATAAGGTGTGTGAGGGGTACACGTGTCTGAACCGATTCCAGTTATAATAAGGTGTGTGAGGGGTACACGTGTCTGAACCGATTCCAGTTATAATAAGGTGTGTGAGGGTACACGTGTCTGAACCGATTCCAGTTATAATAAGGTGTGTGAGGGTACACGTGTCTGAACCGATTCCAGTTATAATAAGGTGTGTGAGGGGTACACGTGTCTGAACCGATTCCAGTTATAATAAGGTGTGTGAGGGGTACACGTGTCTGAACCGATTCCAGTTATAATAAGGTGTGTGAGGGTACACGTGTCTGAACCGATTCCAGTTATAATAAGGTGTGTGAGGGTACACGTGTCTGAACCGATTCCAGTTATAATAAGGTGTGTGAGGGGTACACGTGTCTGAACCGACTCCAGTTATAATAAGGTGTGTGAGGGGTACACGTGTCTGAACCGGCACAACTATAAAGACAATTTTAGAAAGAATAAAAATTGACATTTCAAAATTTTTTAAAGTTCTCTAAAAATACAAATCCGACATTCGCGACGCTTTCCCAAGCGATTACGTAGTACTTCCAAATGTTGCGTTATCGATTGCCGTAAAGGTTACATACAATTTGAAAATCTAAGAGATGTAAAGCATAAAAACTCTCAAACTCAGGCGAAACTGTCAACTCAATCTGCATTTCGAGAAATTTTTGACGTTTTGTTTGGTACCCTTCTGATTTTGATACACACCAATAAGAAAACTGCTCCCTAAATACCCGAAATGGTCTCTCTTGATTTGCTTATATTTTGTTTACACTTTGAAGCTTTATGTTTTTGACAAATTGTCAAATTGTGCCGCAGATTTCTCTGTATATATACACAAAATCAACCATCCACACAATACACTGAGTAGCCTATTTTTTCAACAGTCGTTGCTGTCTCTAAAAAGTTGCTGGTTTTACAAAACAGCATTCACTGCTGCACTACAGCATAAAGACAGCCTCTGAGCTGCGATACGTCGGTAGGAAATTTTCCCCTTTCAAGTGTGTCTACGGTGTCATTTGCTACGTCGTTTATCGCTAAGAGCATAGCTTAGTCTTACAAAGCTCGCTTATGGTTTATTAAAACGTTTTCGAAACAACTTTTTTTCTTAAAAAAATATATAAACTTGTAAAAAACACACAAGACGTTACTCGCAAAACGTTAACATATAGCCTTTGCTGTAATATAACAGTAGATACTAACACATTATTTGTCTCTACAACCAAGAGATGTTTTATGAAAACTTAGTTGAAGGGTATGACACTGGGTCATATGGAGTTTCCCACATCCGATGACGTAGACTTTTCCAAAGAGTACCCCCATTTCATACTTTGTCTAATTCGATGATGTAGCTCTTTCGAATACCCCGGTTTCTTGAGTGGGCCATTCAAACCCCTGAGAAAAGAGTGTAGTGCTAGTTGATAGTGGCTCCACAAGGAAGCTTCGGGGTAAGAAAGATCCCCCGAGGAATTATTTTAAGAGGTAACCCTTCAATAGTTAGGGGTGGTAAGCTGAAAAACAGTCACATCGCCAGATAAGATAAGCTAGTGCCTCTGTGCGACCGACTGTCATACTCTCTTTTTGTTTTCGAGAGAAGAAAAATGTACTGACATACTACCATAGTTGATAGACAATAAATATTGTATTAAGAGATGACAGTTTCACCGTACTAAAAATTAGTAATATGGTCGCTCATATTGCTGATGCTAAACGTACAGGGTTATTCGCTGGGCGTACCAAAATCCTGAAGACATCTAATGGTTTCAATAGCCATTAGGGTTGATTATATTCTACTGTATTCGATTTATAATCGATTTTAGACTTTAGCTTTTTCCTCGCAGACTTTACGACGTAGATTCCTTTTTCACATAGGCGCAATTATAGGGTAGACGGGGGACAAATCCTCTCCAATTTTTTGACACTTAAATAATCTCCCCCACCCATTTTTTTGACTGATAAAATTTTAAGTGCTAAGTAATAAACGCACAAGATTATATGTTTTTGACAGTGACTGTGCCACCACTTTTTGGGATTTGCGCCAATGCTTGTCATTTTTTGGATTATATATTTCTTTTTCAAATTTCACTTTACGGGGATTCCGCCGGCAGCGACTCTTCGGCTACTAAGCAGTTTTCCAATAAAATTTCGCTACCACGTTTCCTCACCGACTGTCCAGTATAGAAACTTTTCTTGTAGTAAATCTTCGCCATGAGTTGAGTATTTTCCCAACCGAGATACTTACTCCTTTAAGAGTTCTTTAGTTAGGCTTGACGATAACTAGAGACATTGAATAGGACGGGGAAACAAATTACTGTTTGGTAGGGTAAGTCTATCAATGCCAATCGCAGATATCACTCAGATGATATCTGATCAACTAATATTTGTGCAACTGATTTTGCAAGTAAGACTCTTTTTTTACGCAAAAATGCATTGTTTAAAGTGTGTTTGATTTCTATATTGTGATTTAGAGTAACATTGGCGCAATAGAAAAATTCAGTAGCGCATTAATGGGTTAATCAAAAATTAGCCTATCGCAAATCCAGCGCCTAACTTAGAGGTATGCCATGGCGTAGCTGCAATCTGAGTTAACCCTGAAGTGAAGGAACATCCACTAGTCTTGTAAGATGGAGTACGCTGGCCTGAATACCATCTCACACTGATGACTCGTGGAAACATTTGAAAACGATGTAAAAGCTGCGTTTCCCATAAACTTGTCATAAATATCTTTTGCTCTCGGAATGAAAGTTATCGCACTGCGGCAAACGGACCTACTTGCCTGACGAACCAGTTTTCATAGTTGCCTAAACGCCGTTAGCAGTAAGGAATGTGTTGATTGGCAGAGACTCAGGGATTCAACTCTGAATAAAAAAGGATATACTGGGAATTTAACTTTTAAGATAACTGAACCCTAAAATACTGTGGGTTATCCATGGTAGTCTATGTATTAACGATTCATTGTTGGAAGTTCTATCTATCCTGGATATAGTTCTAAATTTTCGTGCTGTTTTAAGCCGTAGAACAGCATTGTCGCCTTGAGCAGAAAGAAACAGATTTGACGTGAGGGAATCACCGTGCAAACCATGTTTCTCAACATTTACCGGTCCCCTTTGATATCAACAGAAGCAAAATAATTGTTTCCGCAGAAGTGCTTGGCTGCGCAAACACGATATATCCAAGTACTGCTTTTCAAATAGCAAAATTCCGTGAAATACATTATAGTTTACGTTATTATATGCACACAAACGAATATTTTACGTAGGTAGTCGTTTGACACGGAAGAGGAATACGAAAAACATTCCATTAGGGGCTTTCCTTAAAACCGATGCCCCTAAAGGTAAATTGCCTTCGCTATGCAAACATTCTTCGTAGTATGGGTAAGTTGGTAGATAAACGCTGTCTGGATTGATCATATTGTTCTCTGATCGAGGATCAATGGGGTAATGTGGTAACTAGAACTTCCATAGAAAGAATCATGAAACAGAGCCTGTTATAAATAATACTTTTGGTTTTTGAAACAAACGGCTACGACATTTCCAGCTTAGGATCTAACCCCTACTATATTTTTATCATTTACATTACTATATACTATATCTTTTATACAGTTCCTATAATGAATCTCAGTAAAATATCAAATTATTTATGTAATTTGATTGCAAAGTTTCAAAAAAATATGAAAAACCTATTTTTACTCTCCCGATATCTCTGAATAATTTTAGACAAACAGCCGAAAACAGGTAAATATAGAACGGTATTAGTTTCATGAATTTTTGTTTAATAGAAAACGCTTTTGGTATAATAACATTGTATTTTTGCTAGGCAGTTACTAGAAGTTTATAGCGGTAAAAGCATTAAAAGGGCAGTATATACGTAGTTTTTGAACATATCAATTTTTAGGAAACTCGTTTCGTTGTATTATATAAGACTAGTGAAACGGAGCAACACGCGCTATGCAGATGAGCCATACACGCTCAAGGTCCGAGGTTCCGGGGGGAATTACCGAGTTCTCGGCTGTGAGGCCATGGGACTCCCAGGAGTGTCGGGCGGTCGGCAAGGTGGGCCGCGGAAACTACCTATAAGTTCAGGGAGGGGGATTGCGCATCGGATGACTTCTTGGGAGGGTAGTCCGGGTACTCGGAGATCTGGCCTTCATGGGCCGGGTAAACGCCCATGAGCAGTAATGGGTTTCCTGTCTTTCCAGGCCGAAACAAGTACATTTCCGTGATACAGCGATAATTTAATATTTGAAAGTCTATACAAAGCTGAAAGGTGCATATCCGTGGATGGGCGATATTCAAAGTCAGAGGAGAGGGTCAGCTGGTCGGCAATGGTATCAACAAATTTCTGAAATTTTTCTCAATTTTGGACAATTGTCCTCTCATTATTGCTAATTTCCCTTCAATGTTTGCAAAAATTTACCGCGTGTATTCGGTGCTGGGGGTTTGGAGTTGTAGCGGGTATTGTTATTTTTTTGGTAGGGTTGGGATGTTCGGAGACTCTTTTTCCCGCCCTTAATGGGTATGTATGGTGAATATTTCAAGTTTAGATGGGGAAACGGGTCTTTCCGAATCTCAGATTGTTCAATTTTAACATACAACGGTAATTTTGGTTACATTCAATTCAGCTCAACGAGGCTGTTCAGAAAACCATCTTTTCGATTATTGGGGTTCCTAAATTTTTCTATGAATATGTAATGCGTGTCCGGCAGAGGCGAATGGTGGTGAAATCAGTTTAATCAGTTCACTGGTTAACAGGTTATTGCTATTTATGTAAAATTTTAAGCCTAATTCGCTAAATCGTAAAACGACTATGCTGATTTTATCACCTTTCCAATCAGCTCAATGCTTTGTGAATGGTTTATAAAATTATATAGTTATAGAGAAAAAAATTTTTTCGAAATTTTAGGTATATACCCAGGGGTCATTGGGAATACGTAAATTTTTCTTATAAATATTTTCGAGATAAGCATGTATTCGTAAAAGGTCTCATCGAGCTGAGTCGAATAGTTCCAAAATTTCCACTGTATCTTCAAAATGAAGCAATTTCGGAGCCTGTTAATATATATCACGGCAATATGAATATAACTAATATCTATTTATATAAAATAGTGTATATATAAAAAATGATGCTAGTGTATTATATTGTATTAAGCGCCTTAGTCGCCATTAGTTGTTAACTACTGTGAAAATTGACCTTAAATGCTTGAAAAAAAGCAAAGCTTAAGTCGAGATCGGAATGACTAGTTATGTAATAAATAGATATTATGCGGCATTTACTTTATAATGTCCCCGCTGTTTGTAAGCCCTAACTTTACCCCTGGTAGTCACTATCCTACTGTGTAGACAGTCAGGCCCACAACCATATATACCGTAAATCATTTGCCTAGGGTGTACAACACACCCCTAGCTACATTTTGTGTTTACGGCGTCGTACACACCCTTAGCCATCAATAGTACACTGCAACGGACACTTTCTGTAGCTAATTCTGTGTGTTGGTCAACAGTGAAGTGGTTTTTGAAAAATGTCGATATTTGCATAGGCCATGATCATATCGCACACCGTCAAAAAAACTGCAAATAAAACACGGCGTATTTTGACCCAGTGGTAAAGTGGCGCTACCTCCAACTACATACGCCTGAAAAATTTTATAAACTTGGGAGTGTCTAAGACAATATATTGTTGATTGTGTGGGACGTTCCAAACGTTGGGACATATCACGGTGAACGCCGCAAAATATAACAATCCAGCTAAATGTTGTAAAAATTTGGACATTGCTAAATGTAACGAAAAGGGTATCTTTGCTGCGAGGTAGTATAATGTGAATACAAGTTCAAGGTTCCAAGGGTAGCCTGAAACTGATTCTCATGTGCATCGACGGCTTAGCCGTTCGCAGATGCCTAAATTATCACTTTTATCGTTAATAATCCTCTACGTAGTTGTACTTGTACAAAACACTGGCTATGGGTTGCTAAACAAAGACCCACCATTCAAATAATCAGGAATTAACGCCAGCCATGAATAGCAATCTTCGCAGAATATACAAAAAATTACGTAAACAGCCTCGCAACCAATGGACGTTCCACAGAAAAATGCGTGCAGAAACCGGCCGTCGGTAGGAGACAAAAATCTGCTAAGGCTGGCTAAAGTTTCGTGCAGATAAGCAACAAGGCACTTTTGTATCTTAAGGTAAATTGCAAGATATTTTAATCTCTTACACAGACATGCATAAAACCATGTACAGAATATACAAAAAACTGCGTTAAAAGCCTGACAACCAATTTATGCCATCGATGCTTTCAGAGCTATCTGCTCACAATACCAACCTACAATATCGTATTTTATTGCATGACTTTTATTCGGTTAATAAGTAAATATATGGTTGTAAACTAAAGTTACGACGCATCACCACTTTAGAAGAAATACATTGTTAAAGGATAGAATGCAATCTAGCTAACCGTCCAGCATTACAGTATCATCGATATTATACTCAAAAACAAAGCACATGTACCGCCATTGGCCCAAGTAACCCTGACGAGCGTTACGAGAAAACGCAACAACTTATGTTAAGACTTAGTGTATCAAGAACGCCATGAGCTGCCAATTTACCTACGCCTATCAGACTTACTTTGGCCCCGTCATTTATAAAAGCAGTTAACATTGCAAACTATATTTTAGGCCCGTTTCCAGCGCAAAACATCAACCGACTGTATGCTGTTGTACAGTAGGTACCTTGTTAACTTGGAGCCCCATCAAAACATATTCACCGAGGCTGAGGTTTTTATACCCGTCAAAATACGTCTACAGTACCTAGCGCGTCGAGTTGGAGCCTCAGCGAAACGTATTCACAAGTACCAAGGTTTTGATAGTCGTCAAAATAAATTTACTACTCAAAATCATTATAGAAACCCCTGACAAAATAATTGCAGTCAAGGGGTTCACAGTGTGAACTGCTTTGATAGTAGAAGGCAATAAAACACAGAACCAATAGCAACAGTATACTACCACAAGGGTCCAGTGTACTCCGTGTTTCGCGCAAACTATTACACTCCAATTCCGCTAAAATAGCACCCAATTTCCCAGTACGTTTGTTACTTTTCCTTCACTTTAGTGACAATTCTCCCCAATGTTCTAATTTTTTACCTTGTTCTAAAATTTCAAAAATTTTCCGCAGCCTCCGAAGGAACTTGGGTAAATGCTGCTGAGTAACGGAGGTGAGGCATTTAAGGAGATTATATGCACTACAAAATATAGCAGATGCCGAACTAATACCATTAGCTCAAGAACAGTCAGCGTCTTGCATACTTCGCCGGTTTGATACTGCAGGACCTTACCGGCCCAGAATAACTCGCCTGCCCCCAACTTAAGTGTACCCAAAACCCAGATGAGAAAACATGCCTTTCTATATCAACAATGACCACGTACCCAACCCGCCCCACAAATATAATTTGCACTTAGAGTTCCCGGCTTTAGGCAGGCCTTATCAAAATATCAACATAGACACCAACCCAGCGCTTGTCTATTGACTAAAAAAGGCCCTTTCTCAAGGTTTCGCTTCAGATCATCGTCCCCGGTGAGCCGTAAAGCAGTTATTTCCAATTTAGACATCGGCTTTTTATGCATCAAAATAGTCGTTTCAACCAAAGCATTGCTATACGTAAAACCAGCCAACGAAATTATATTAAAACTCCAAATGTTGAATGTTGGCTGCTGGTTCTATATTGCAAGAGTAAAAACTTTGATCGTATATTTCTACGTACACTGTATGTTTTTCTTTTAATTTTTAAACTTTACTTGTAAATACACAAACATTTTATATATACGTAGCAGTATCAAATAAGAAATATTTAACTTTCTATAATCACTGTTGACGTCCATTATATACGTATAAACTGGCAATACCCCAACAATCCGTTAAAATAAATACACCCAGACAACTGATATAATATGTATATGAACGGGATTTAATACAATACCCGAAAATAGGTATATGAACCACCGAAGGGTTAGACCCAACGTTTCTAATATTAAAAGCGCAAAAATAAATGAATAAGCTAGGCTACACCCAATATGACTGCTACGACGCTACCATTACGGCAACCCTGCCCAGAGGTGCCAAAGACATACCCAGATGCGACAAACCCGACCGTTCCTTCCATCGCCGCCTCCAAATTCCACTACATCCATCTTTTCTCCATCAATGTGCACCGGAGATGCTGAACTATAACCTTACATGGTCATACGGCTGACGGGGACTTCTTCCCACTTAGAGTCGGGTACTCCTCAGGGCGAGCACCCACCCCCTTGGCAAGTAGCCTCACGCCCTGAGCTTCCGCACGCAACCCCACCGTGCATGTAAGACTGTAACCAGAATGTAATCCACACAACGCTACGAAATGTCGCAACGCATTCGTGGCTTCTACGCTGAAATATATTAGTAAATCCCATATTACTCGTGTAAAATCAATCACGACCCTCATCAGAGACAGCCTCTACAGTAACACAATAAGTGAAGGGAAAGATATGCCGTTATCGGTACCATTAGCGTTTAGCCTAAGTTTACGTTTCATAGATGACTTACACTAACCCTAAGTATACGTTTGGGGGGCTACCGCCGCCCGAACCCTGGCCTTAATCCTTTTCTTCTGCTAAACATATTACATCATTTCTGGATTGCCCCACACACCACAAAATAACAACCCCGAAAAGTCAACGGTCGACATTTACCAATGAGATGGAGCAGAAATAATAACGGCGGCTTGATTTTGTTTTAGGATGTTTTCGGACGTTCGCAAATGAAATCCTTTTCCTCTACATTGTAGATACAGCAACACTCACAAACGCTTTGAGCGGTGTCTTTTTGATGCTTCAAACAACAATTGGAACAGACTACAATCGTCATCGCACAAATTCGTATTTGCATCGCAAAACAAAAACTACTATTGTAGAAGTTATGTGTTTGAGATTGTGCTAAAACTACAAATTATTTGATGGACCAGTCGTAGATCTATTTAGTCCGTCGCACTAAAAATCCAATTGTGTAACCAAACCCTACACGATTCGATTGAAGCCTATTTTATTTAAACTTCAGCCTAACTAAGAGTTTCCATAATTCGATGCAGAATGCGACTTTGAGCGCTGACCGAGCCTAAGACATATATGCCAACGCCTGAAAATATTGCTCTGAGCTACTTTGGTCCACCTTCAATGCTCAATCCCACTCGGCCTACGGATGTGTGTTATGTTCATCGAATGCTCACACAAACGTTTCTCAGCATATGAAAACATGTAGTCCCATCCTTTTCGGAAAGCAAAACCAACTTCTGCTATAATTTTTGTTGCAATCATATCACGACCTATGAGTCTGTCAAGACGTTTTCATCTAAACAACGCTTGAAGTATGTCACGGATTCACTTAGAGAGATTTCCCAAACAAGAAATCGATATTTTCCGACACTGACCCAGTTGAGAACTGGCTGACATGTCATGATGTCAAAACTTATGCTGTGGACTGTGGCGTTCCGGCAGGCGACAGAGTTTAATGGTATGTTCCTTTTATTAGTAACTCAAATTTATACATGTCATCGGAAATCTACAACCGGCCATTTACTTAACGGGTTGGGACCCCGTACACCACCGAAGCTGGGTATATTCGACAACCAACACCTACAGTCAATTCCAATGTCAATGCAAGTCTCAAGTTTAGCCATGCAGAAACCCCTTTGAGGGCTCGTCTCACAGCGCAGTCGTAATATTCGGTAGAACACGACAATTAGTCACACATAATTTCAAAGTTACCCCAAGTTTTACATGACGAATACAGAAAAATTCAATATTAATTAGCTGAGCTTTTGTATAAAAACGTAAGCATGATCAATACACAATTTTCCATGCATTCATTATCCATCCATATATAATACAAACTACATATCTATTTACTATAATTATATCACGTATGCATAGCTGTGTATGTATCATAATTGCAGCTATATAGTTATATATTGATATAAATACACGTACAGTACCCGCCAAAAGCGACTCTGGCTCGCTCGAAATAAATTTGTTCTAAAAATAGAATTTATTATTCATTTCAATAGCTCCGAAATCTCGATCAAGCCACTCGATCGGGATTCGCTTGAAATGTCATTTCTTGCGCGTGCTGTGTATATTCCTTTTTTTTTCCAGCAAGGAATGTCGTGTCTGTTTTGGTTTTTCCGGTCTCGAAGTCATCCACTGCATAGATTTCATCACACTATGACCGCAATTCAATGTGTGCCAATGATTTAACTTGTTTTCTCACCGCGAGAGCTTCCATCGATACTATTTGTTAGTCACGAGGAATCATGCAGTTTTTGGTTTCTCTAGTTTAAAAAGTAATATTGCATAGCAGTGCCACAAACAGTGGTGCTCCAACTGAAACCATTTGCGATAATGTTCCGCATAATTAACAATTGAAAATATAGCCCATGGCTTCACATAGAGATTTCTAATGTCAAACAGCGCTGATATACTAAAATTCCAAAGACAATTAGGTAGTGTTGATTGAGACAATCCATGAAATTGCTTATTTTGCCGTTCCAAATCCAAGTTTAACCATTCCTTTTTGAGTTACGCGTCAGTCATATCCCAGAGCTATGGACGCAAGAACAAAGAAGATAGACCTTGGACACATATTGTTAAGGTGAACAAAATCGTAGCAGCACTACCTATCATATCCATGTTGTAGAAAGGAAATTTGTTCAGCTGAGCCTATATTTCGCCGGCTTTCGAAAGCAAATATAATCACTAGACAAACAAAAATTATGTACTTTGAACACAACTGCTCGGAAAATTTTAATCTAATTTTTAAAAAGAATTCCGCTAAGCTCTTTCGTCACAATTGGAAAACGCTTTTCAGTACAACTAAACAACTCCATGTTACTCCATAGTCGAGAACCCACATTTTGTATCAAAATACGTAATTATTGATATAGCAAAATATTACTTTACATGGTTATTATACACGGATTTAGGCATGCAACACTTTGAAAAAAGCAATATAATATGGTCCACAGTAGTGATAAGCAATTTTACGAACGGATAATCATACAGATAATAATATTTGTATACACCAACTTGTTTTTATGGTTTTATTGTGGAAAATGTAAACACTGAACGACACGGCGAATTTAGAATCAGTAAAACTCGTTCGATCAGCAAATCGTGGTCAAAATGATCCTTGGATCAGTCGAACCTCAGATTGGATGACATTGTCTAAATCTCCAAGGTGACAAAGAAAATATACATGGATAACTAAAGCATCGAAACAGCAGGGACAATCTAGGCACACCCATCTGGCCTGTGCACAGTGGGGCGGGGGGGGTGGGTGCGGCCCCACTTTCCAAATACCCCCATGTCCGTCCCCCCACTCGGCCGAAACCCACATGTTCTACTAATTCCAAAATTTTCTATGCCTAAAAATTTATGTTTTTGTTTTCTATTTGTTTTTAAACATAAATTGCCACTATTTATAATTCTAAAATATCGTTGTTTAGCTTGAAAATACATTCACGTCAGTAAAAATACATGAAAAGTTTGAAATATTTAGTATTTTTAAACAAAATTTATTCCGCCAATTTTAATTTTCTCCCGAAAATGAACATGGAACCCCCCGAAGTTGCCCCCCACTTTTCGGAGGGCTATCGACAGGCCAGCCCATTGGACCCATTTAAAAATTGCTACAATACCTATTTGATATCCATAATTTACAATAGACGATATAAAATATTAACATTTCTAGAACGTAGACTCGAATTCTGCAAGGATTACAGATCAATGCCGACATCAAACGTATATATCATTGATTTATTAATTCTATGTTGCGCTAAGTATGTCTTCAAAAAATACGAAATAAAAAAATATATATTCAAAGAAATATTAAATAATTTTTACTTTTAAATTAGACTCCAAAATTCCGGACGTGAAAAACAAACAATATTTCGGCCAGCGGTGTCAACAATAGGATAATTTTGGAGTCAAAAATGTGAGAACGAAGCTGGCCAGTCCAGCTCAGTGCGATCTTTCAAGTCGAGGGCGTAACAACTTCAAAAAACCCTTGGCGTTAGGCATACCCTTGATGACATAGCCTACCATCGCAGACAATATCACAGCACAACCGACTCCTATAACGTGCTTCCAAGAATTTTCGTAAATAATGCTATAGCTTTTCCACGTTTATTTTAAATTAAATGAAATCTAACTAGTAGTCTGATTCTTTCAAATCTCGTTCAAAATTGTATTATTCCTAATCAGCTTACGTTGCATGTAATAAATATATATATATATATTATATATTATATATACGATATATATTTAATACATATATGATATATTATATATATCATATATGTATTAAATTTGAGTGAAACACACAATCTGCATATACCAACGACAAACTGTGGTCTAGTCCAGTGCCAAATAACACAACTAAGCAAAATATGTAAATGACATTGACACAACAGTCTTACAATAATATGATATTCAGTTATTGACTTCGCTGGAGCATTGGCACCAAATCTACCATCACGCCAAAAAAATGGGACACCCACACAACACTAACCAAGTGAGGGCATTGTGGACCCTGTCGGCCCCATAACCCATGACGGGAAGAACCACGGACATGATCAGTGGCGGAGTACGGATTATGGGAAGATACGTAAGAGTGGAATGCAATGCATGCAATCGACCCTCGCTCAAACGACTGAACACGTGCATCGTCTAAAACCTGTAACGAGCCTAAACTTTGTCTAAGCTCTTAATGTATTTCCTCATTTAAAACGACATCCGAAAAAATCATCTGGAATACCTAGCAAACCTTATATCTGTTACTGCAGCAGCTGCTTTAAATTTTGTTCAATATTTTCACCGCACGGTAACACAACCATTATCATGAATTACAGTTAAATTTCCGTTGTATTTTTAGATGTTGCTTTAGATAAAATCTTAAAAAAATTAAGTTCCACAGAGTGAACTTCGTTCTGTTAGCCAGCGATCCCTAACATAACGCATTAACCATAATGATTCCAGCAATGAGTGGCCGACGAAATCAGAAATCTTAGCGTAGGGCTGTAAGCTTGAGATTTGAGGGTTGAAAGCATTGATAAAGCGAAAAATAAAAAGATGGTTACTAACGTTTTCTAATCATATCTTCGAGTGCAGTCTAACTCATGCTCATATTGTGAGCGATTTTTAAACCTTTTCATCAAGAGAGGTTGTATAACATTGTCTGTTAGGTTTTCTCTAGTTATTAAATTCTATTCTCACTGCATTGGAGTTCATTTCGATGTGCACCAACAATAGGTAAGAAAGTATGAAACTCATTTCAACTATACCGAAAGACCCTTTTATTGCATTTAAAATCGAGCACAAAAATCATTCCTACATGTTATAAATGACACAATTAAGCACAATGAGAGAAAAAGATAATATAATAAGCAGAACCTAAACTTAGTACATAATAAGAACATTTTGCCGCCTCAGTAAACAATATCACAAGCTTAAAACGTCTTCAGACGGCGACACTCGTTCTCTACGAAAAGCAGCACCGTGAGAAATATTATAACTAAGCGCAAAACCGAATACAGCTTGACGATATGAAAATATTGCGACGTCTGAATGCGTCTTAACAGCGAGGACTACATACTGGTTTGCAAAGCGATATGATCTAATCCTGGACCCGAGTTATGATGATCTTGCAGTAAAATCCACAATAATTTATTATTCGTAGACCTAAATTTCAGTAGCACACTGTTTGCGAAAACAGCAATGAATGTACTATTATCCAGAATGAATGACGAAAGACTAAAACTATGCTTGGAATTATCTGAGAATTTGAATTTCTCACTCGCAGCGACATAATCTGAGTCCATCGACTCGGCATCTATACGGCATATATCGCTTAATCATTCCTACCTTTAGACCTGAAAATCATTGTTTTCGGGCTGGACAACACACTTAAAATACCATTTTAAGCGTTTAAACATCAAATGAGCTCGTTTTGTATCACCAAGATAAATTCTTTAGACAATTTTCGCATTATAATAAATCATTGGTCTATTCCCGAAGCTTACCAAACAAAATCCACCACCAAACATTAACTGACCCATTACTGAAATACATTTTATACATAATATAAATATAACAGAAAAACAAGAAAAAATTATACAAACTCCATTCGGTTCTTGAATATAGCAAAACAATATGCTCCCATGATCCCGCATATGACTGGCATTACTGCCGCTTTGAAGACACTCTCACAACTTTCTCAAAATTGGCATTTTAACAACACAGTTTCTCTATATAATATTTTGTTCCGTTTACAGCTACGGACAGCAATAAAAGAGAATGAATGTTCGCGAAGACATGCTACTGTTACGACAAACCCATGAATACACAGCTTGCTGTCGAGACATTTGCTAAAATTTTTATTATTCGTAAATGACTACTTCGCGAAGACATGCTACTATTACGACAAACCCACGAATACACAGCTTGCTGTCGAGATATTTGCTATAATTTTTATTATTCGTAAATGACTACTTCGCGAAGACATGCTACTATTACGACAAACCCACGAATACACAGCTTGCTGTCGAGACATTTGCTATAATTTTTATTATTCGTAAATGACTACTTCGCGAAGACATGCTACTATTACGACAAACCCACGAATACACAGCTTGCTGACGAGACATTTGCTATAATTTTTATTATTCGTAAATGACTACTTCGCGAAGACATGCTACTATTACGACAAACCCACGAATACACAACTTGCTGTCGAGACACTTTCTATAATTTTTATTATCCGTAAATGAATAAAGTAAATTTTCGAAGCAGGTTTCAATGTTATTTCCTCGAATTAAGTTTTAGTGAAAATTTTGTTTTGCTTTCATTTTGTACACAATATTAGCAAGAATCGAACAGTCAATTTGAGGAGACAAAGTGGACTTTGTAATGAAAATAAAGAAACGTCTTCGATCTTTTTTGACCCAAAATGGGACATACAGACAATATTAATTTATCGTTTTAAGAAAATTTCTGACGCATGCCACATATTATTAAAACTATTATTACTGTCGTTTACGCATGAAACCCATTACAGATTTATCTTTATTTACATTTCAGCTGGCCTCAGACATTATTTGTCGTACGACCGACTCACATACAAGCGCACCCCTTTTTCCCGTTTTTCCCCATCAACGATCGTAAATAACCCTGTTGCTTGTATTTCTCCAACGATGCCAGCTGCTTCTGATTGAACGCTCCACGGCGATGCCTAGAACAATATCAAACCATGCTAACAATTAACCAACGCACATTGGATTGTCACCGCATGGCCTGGTCACAGAATGACCAAAAGTGACAACTTTGGGGGACCCCTTAACGATACTCGAAAAGAAATTGCAAAGTGGGGACGGGACAAGATAAGATAGATCTGCGATAACACGGGGTGACTATATCAGCCTGACTAGGTCAGAATGGTCCTTTTCAGCACTCCAAGTCCACGTCAAATACTATTCTACGATACCTTTGGAAAATCCAGATATTCTGGATAAGCTCAAATTGCATCCGTCCTCCACATTTATTAATGTCCCAGTTCCAAGGAATGTTTTTCTTAAGCCCTTTAAGACCGTGCAGTCCAATTTGCAAATACGCCACAGCCTCTCGCTCAATTCCACAGTAAGTACACAAGTTATTGTCTGATAATCATATAGTAATAAGTAAAAATTACATGTCCCATGTCCTGTCAAAAATTATTTGGCAATAATTCTCGTGTTAACTTTATTCAGCTTCCACAAAAAATTTTTATCTAAATTTATCGAGTTTGTCAAAGAAAACTTCGGTCTGTCTACACTAAGTGCTATGAGTTCATCTGCTTATGTGTTCGATAAAAGACCATTCTTCGAACCATGATTTAGAACATAAGGTTCCTGTACCAAAGTCTTAGCATTAGACCTGTGCCTGATGACACCGGAGAGATAAATATTGATCTATATTATGATACATACTTCTATACTGTTAGATAATTCTAACTGTAGTACACGTAGGCTATAAAACAACACGTTTTAGCATTATAAATAGCAATAATAATGTTTAAACGTGTAGTTTGTCTTATCGCCAAGGCTTTGAATTCGAAGCCATCAGTATGCAATTTAGAGACGTACACTTCTATTGAGCATTGAACCTATAAAGTCAGTTCCATGTTGTTTAAAGAGTTGAGGAAATGTGGCCGCTTATAGCGCATTTAGGGACCTACAAACACAGTTCCTTCCAAAACAAATTGCTCTAGCAAATGAAACCAATAACACTCATATAGCTCGAGCGGTTTAGAAAATGGTGTCGTTTTCAAGTATTTTGGATGCCATTGAGGCTAATTCAAAAACAGCTTTTGATCCAACCCTGCAGCGTAAAGACAATAGCAGCATACTATTTGCTGATAGAGGTTGAACTGGTTTGCACAATAAGACAAAAACACCCATACTGCTCGGGCGCTTGTGGGAATATAACCGGTTTCGTGTATTTTGGGCCTCATCTGACCTTCCAAAAATCTGTTTTGACCCAACCTGCAACGTAAATAACGACAATAGCAGCTACCATTTTCAGATACACAGAGGATAAATTGCTTTACAAAAAGAGATTACAACACCAATATAGCTCGAGCGGCTGCGGAGATATTGCCGTTTTGGTGTAATTTGGGGATCATGGGCCCATCGCAAAACTTTTTGACCCAAATCCTAAATACCGAAAGAACTGCGTAACAAACCATTATATACAGCTTTAAAATGGTTTAAAATGAGCCCAATTTCAGATATCCGAAAAAATAATTGCTTGATTTTATGGGCTTCCTCAGAACCCAATTCGAGCCGTTTCGGCCCGCTTTTCGGGGAGAAGATGTTGGAATCAGGTTTCGTGCTTCAAGCTTTCAAATGGTCACGAATCAATCCGCACAACTAAAGTTGAGTTATGCGTGGTCACCATAAAAATCCAATAACGGACATTGTCAAATTTCACCACTATCCTGCCAGTAAGAATTATTCTCTTCACTCGTTTTACTCAAAATTGAAAAACAAAACATGGCACAAATAAACATAAACTTAGGGACATTGATATTTATCTATTTAAGGAAATAAAGACCGTTTATGACACAATTACGTTGTAGCGTGACTGTGCGGTCAACAACTGACCGTATTCGTAATGAGCTCGAGATCATTTAAACCATATTTGTCGCACTGAAAACGTATATATAGAGCATTCTTGGTGCCCTGTACCAGGGTTTTTTTGGTCAAAAACATGTTCTTTTGAACACAATTTCTTATAAATGAATACAAAATTTTAATAATGACCATATAACTGAACAGGAACATTTAACCCCACCAAAACCATCGTTCGAAACCGAGTTTTGTTTGCAATGCTAAAGACTATATGATTCGTAATATTCATAAGCTATTATTCATATGTATATATAAAGCAGTACACCACACACTTAAGTTATGTATGTATACATAGCTTAACTAATACACCCACATAAGTAAATCGAGTTCATTGATCCTAAACCCATCGAAAACATCTAACAACAATGTATGAAATAGTTGCGGTGGTCTCTGGGTATCCAAACCATTGTATTCAGCGTTCCGGAAACCTATATATATTGAATGGGTTACTCTTCATGCGCTGCAATCAATATAAAACAAAACAAACATAAACAGATTAGATTTTTGAAATCGGGATCGTCGACCTTAAAGCTCTTGAAACCCCAGGAAAGTGTCAATATAGTCAAGTTGCACTCTAGATGACAAAACCATCGTATTCAGCGTGCTTGATAACCTTATAAACACTCGTGGTAAGTTAAAAACTCGCAGACATGCCGAAATTTGAAAAATCGCTATTTCTGGAAAAGGGTCGACGAGCTATAATCGGATCCCCCGCGATCCAAGGGCGGTGGTCCCGCTACAAAGTGATGTTAAGCAGAGTAGTAGAACTCAATGAGTTGATTGTGCATGGCGGTCTGCATTTTTCAGTGCAGTTGCAATTTTGAATGATGGCTGATACAAAATATGGGATGCGAAACATTGGTACCCGTATGGCCATATTTGCAAAGAACCATTGATACCCCTATTTTGCCACTCTTACCCGGAAGATTTGGCCAGAGCTGTTCGCGTTCAAGTAAAAGTCACATCGATCTCGTTATCAGTTTTGCGATCGAACATACACAAACCCATAAAACGAAAACTACTTATGGGTGATAGCAACGGACAAAAATCTTCCACATTTTCCCCGTAGCACTTTCAGTGGAAACTCCGTTAGCTCCACTTCGACTAATCTATTACTATATAACTAGTAAAAATATTATTAAATATATATCTTACTGTCGAATAACTTCAACCGTATCTTCAAACTTCATACCAGCTTCCATTAACGCCAACGCGACCATGACTGGAGCCCTAAACAAAAAAAGTTTTATTGATCAATGTAATCGTTCTAAACACAGCAAAATACGGAAAACGGATGCTCTAAGTGTTATATTCCGAAGTTGCAGCTGTCGAATAGAAAGTTCCTTGTCATTTTTATCTAAAGCCTACGAGAAAAGCAACATCGTGCGATGTCGGTGGACCCCTAAAATCACAAAGAATGACGTTCGTGTTGTGACTATTTGGACAGCAAACCACGAGCAGCGAATACATGAAAATTACCGCACCATTAGATCATATTTTATGCGTCGGATTGGTTAAATTCATTGGTTAAAACATTCAGTATGGTGTTAAACTTTAAATTATGCGAGACAAAAACAGATAACTTCCTTTGCATTTGACATCTATTTGATTAAATTTCGCTTGCTAAAAGATGATTCTGGACGGATTCACAAAATACAACGAGGACATCCTTACCGGAACATAGCGAATGTCATGAAACATGCAGCTTTTGCATCCTCTGTCTGGACCTCGTATACAAACACAATTTACGAGCATGCCCCCGCCCCCAACCAATGTGCTAACGACGGGTAAACTTATATAATGTAACCCGATATATATAAACTAGCTCCCGGCAATTTAGCCAAAAGGATCACAACAAAGCCACTTGACAATCATCGTAGTGCTGTGTTCTGGCGCCTTCGCGGATATTCGGGGATCGGAGCACACTAGTTAGGCGGCGTCCCGTTTCAAAATTCATTAGGGGTCTATCGGCGGGCCAGTTCAGAACGAGGGAGCCGAAACGCGAGGGGAATCCCCCAGTTTCGAGAAGCCAGGTTTCAAACAAATTGCAACATTTGATATAATTACTATATGTGCATCATCGTTTGAATGAATTCATACCTGAACAAATTTTTCGGTACGAGCGAACCACGGTCCGTACTGACTTAATAAAAAATCTATTTTATTACATATTTTATTTATGCAACATTTTATTACATGACAAACATAAAATTTTATGTGCAACAGTGTACCAAGTTCGCTGAAGGTTATTTTTAGAGGCAGTTTTTACTTACATCATGTTTAGAGAAACGTTATCGTAGCACACCCTACGGAATTCCACAACAACTCTTACAATTTTATTTTTAATTTAATTTTGGAAAAAAAATTTACTGAATTTATAGTTGTGGTTCGAAAAATTTCAATGATATGAACCGGTCCAGCGTCCGGACAGCGAAATTTAAGAATCGGTATGGATGGGTCCACGGACATCGCTAGCTATAGCCACTCGACAATTATCACCATGAATAGGCAAAGGTGCCAACCAACTGCCCGGCTTACCTTCCGAGCCCTGCAACGCAATGGACGGCGATACACGGCGATCCGCTCGTTTGAAATCGATCCTTGAGCAAATCAAACCATCGGTCCAAAATTTCTTTCGGAGGAAAAGAACCATCGCTGAATTCCATATCCTGGAAAGGGAACACACAAAAATCTCTATAGCACATTACCGGAGGGCTTCTGGGCTAATTTATAATATTCTCCTGAATATCAACCCGTGCGCTTAGTAGTTACCTATTTTAGCATAACTAATGAGTTTCTGTATCCAGGGCGTAGCCAACGATGTAGAATTCCCGTTCTCGTTCGCACTAAATTTTTTCTTTGTCATGTCGATAAAAGAGACGTTGCAATTATATCAGATGTTCTAACTTATGGATAAGAAATTAGCACCAAAAGTTCGCGTATATATTTAATGGTATATACACATAAACAAATATAAATGCATGAATTTTGCTAGAATTGCCTGTCAACGCTTGGCAACAACTGTTATTGTATGAAATAAAAAATTATCTATTACGAACATAGCAAATTGGCTATAATGAGTATGTTACAGAATTTTGAAGCTACCTCAATCATAGCGAATCGCACAGTGAACGACGTCGACGCAATGAGTCATTTCCACGAATATCAGAACAGGGAAGTAATTCAAAACCTAGATAAAACCACTCTGATCTGAAATTGAACACAAAATACGCCGAATCCATCCTGCGTCCGAGCGATAAGTTGATTAAAAACGACTGCCTGATGTTATATCGGTTGGAAAACGCTTATGTGAGGAAAGGAAGAGCGAAGCCGTGCTAATGACGTCAAAAAAGTTTCTCCGCCAGCTAACGGAAAGTGATCATTTTCGATTGCGCTTATGCTAAGTGGCGTTCCTGCCCCAACCTCAGCCAAGACTCGCAACACTTAGTATATACCTATATCTCTTGTCTTGTCCTCAAAATTATAGGTAAACGGGATCGATACATGCTCGAGGTCCCAGGGGGTAGCTGGTGCTTCAGGGTGAGGGTCTTTAGCTTCCGCAAGGGGATCTGCAGTCGGCCGGTGGGCGGAAAGGGTCTAAATTGTTTGGAACTCAATTTTTGTTAATTTTTCGTCGATTTGTGCCCATTTCCCCAATTTTTGTCTTTCTCCATTCAATTTTTGCCAAAATTTGCCAACCCTCTCCAACATGAGCATGTATGATAAACGAGCAGTTTGTGCCCAGCACAAATAAATAAATGTGAATTTTGAACATTAGTTACTTAAAGCGTTAAAAATTAGGACAAAATACAAATAGTCGCAGCATTCTGTAATGTAAGTACGAACGCTGAGGGTGTCCACCGTCTCAATACGGGTCTACGACACGCTAAATTTTTATAACAAAAATCGCTTCTATAAAGGGGTCTGTATGTGCTTCGAATGATGTCATTTATATTTCTAAAAATCTTGGCGTAAAACAAACATAAGCTGCTTTAATTTTAAGTTTCCATTTTTTACTATAGCAGAATGCCCTTCGCGTAAGGTGCACCATCTTTTCGCGTTTAAGAGTTACATCCTGTGCGATGTTGGATACAACATTTATCAACATCAGCGGCTACTTCGGTCGTTACTCGCACTTCAGAAATGCAAATAAAAACCTATACGATCAAAATATGTTTGCTGAGTCAGTCCTTCCTCGTTAAGCATTCATATTCAGGAAAAAATATAGAACATTCCAGTCCATAAAATCGTTTGTTGTTATCTGGGCTTTTGGGTACAGACCCAACATTTTCAATCAGGCCCAGTTATTTTCCAAGTACAAACAATCTGAATCCAGTATGATTTTGTCGTAAAACTTTCGCAATTTTATTAATTTTCCCTATTTTTCCGCGTGCCAGGGAGGTGGGCATTCGGTAGATATTTTTAATTTTAGGAACTTATATTTTTGCCCAATTTGCCCCAATTTTTGCTGAAATTCCCATTAATTAATTTCTCTAATTTGTACAAAATTTAGCCAAAACTTTTCCATACCCTGCTTTTACTGGCCTGAGTCAGACCCAAAAATTTCCAACACAGTGAAACCAAAGTGAGACCCAACGTCCGTTTTGAAACAAAAACCATATTTGATAGACCATAACCTTGTAACCCCACCATATTTCATAGAATATGTCGGCATAGTGAAACAACTACCCGGGCAAATAAATGGTTCTTATAAAAACACTGCAACTCATTTCACATGAAAGCTATTTTTGGCCCGCTCAGCACCTACTATATAGTCTAACGAAACACGGTATTGGTAAATATTCAATCAGTTGTTACTCGATAAAACATTTCTGATAGTGCTATCCCGTACAAAATAGTGCCAGTTATGCACGAGTAAACTTAAGCTGCGCCGTTTATCATCCTCTTTTGTCAAATGCAATTGCCATTCCGTTGTTCACTGAACACAAATCTCTTTTTTGTATAAAAGAACAAAAATTAGCCCGTTTCATATTTCATACATAATAATTTGAAAATGTTCGTGAACACATTGGTGTAAAAGTACATGGGCCGAATTGCAAAAGCTAATGACGTTATGGAACATAATAATGTCGAAATTGGATATGACTATTGAAACCCGAGTTTTGTTCACTAGCAACGTTTTGTACATGGTGTCAAAAGAGGATGATTGACAGCGCATCTTAAGTTTACCCTTGCATTAAGGGACAATCAATTTGCTGTAGCGGGTCAATGTTAGCAGCCCATACTACACAATGAGAACAGTCTATGTTTAATAACGTTTCAGGTAAATTGTCAACCTCAGTTCCAAAACTTAGATTGCCAACCAACCCGACATAAAGCCATCTCAATGCAGAGGAGAACAACGTTTACTTACATGAACCGATATGCCGGCATTTACCAACGGCTGAGTCTTGTACGTTGGCTCACACACTCGAACCACATCTTTTGCGTTGTGTTTTTGCAACTCCTAAACAAACACAAATATAAACCACGAATTATTGACTAGCCGAGTATAATTACGTAGATGATTGCAAATGTAAAAATAACATGAGATCTTAATAAAATCAACAACACTGTTACGAATACGAGCGACCACAATACACATCTTAGGCGTACCTCAACCGTCATCCTCACTTAATAGTTCCAAAGGTATACCTTATGCGTAGGGATCCATAGGAGGGTTACCCCTAAGCGTCGGGACTCCCAAAGCAATTTTACCCTAGAAGCTCCAAACCCCAACACCGGCGGAATATTTCAGGAATTATGAATATAACTAATAATTCGCAAAGCGAGGAGAAACCCTTTCGATGATCCAAGTTAAGGTTCCTGAACACATTTATAGTCCACGCAACCAATATTTCAGTGGCTACGCTATGGTTATTTTGGTTATATATCAAAACCGAAGAACTCTTTATTTCTTTTTGCAATGACCGAAAAGACCATTACCGTCGAAATTTATAAATCACAAATTTTAAGAAAAATTATATTTTGAAGAATGTTTTTTAAGTTGCTGGAATATTGACGTGACTTACTTGATTATGAATATGACTTGACTGCTACGAAAATACAATTGTATTATCGTATTCAGCAGCAACAAAAATCTAGGCACAAATTCTAAAGTCCTACACACATCAATCCTAAAAGTGACAAAAATTGTCTTTAATGGGTTAAATAGCCCTATAATCCTATCATTCACAATCAACAAGCAAAAACATCGCGTTGTATTAATCTTTACAAATTCAGTCAGGGTGTCTACCGAATCCCGAAAGTGATCTCCCAGATTCCTGGGAGCCAAATTGCCGGTATACATAGTCATGAAAATTAGCTCAAATAGAAGCCCCGGCAAATTACAAGTCTCAAGCCTTAATTCTTCAGTTTTCAACGAAATATTCTTTCGGAAATATTAGGTTCTCCGCAACTTTCGAGGCTTTGATTTTTGCCAGATTTCATTTTCAAAATTATATTTTCATATTTTCCACATAAACCTGTATAACTAAGCGATTTCATTCAATCTCTAGCTCGTGGTTCTCTTTATTGGTCATTAAGTACTGACTAAATTGGGCACTTTACGCTGTGTGATAGAGTGGGTGGTTCGTTTACTTTAGTGAGGGCTATCTAAGACGCTGTGTTATCCGCCCAAAATAGTTATGTGATTTGTGCAGCTGGTAATATGACAAAGATCATAAGGCGCGGATGTTGCTGTAAAAGGCCTGAAAAAAGTAATCTTCCTAATAGGACCTACCTACCCTCTTCCTGCTAAACCCATCTACCGCCTAGTGAGCCCACAGACATTATTTATGCACCTACGGCCCAATGGTATCAATAGAAACAGTTTTAATCTGAACTTACTATAAAGACTGCGTCGGACAACTTCAAACAGCTATCTTATAGCAATGTCCCCAGCATCTTGACAGCTATATAGTTGTTGTTTTGAGTTGAGCGTGCCCAAATCGTTCACCGTGGGTCACTGCTACATTTTCCGGTCACTTTTCGGAATAGGAAAATACTTTTCAAACGCAGGTTACTTGGTCCCGTGAAAAGAATTAATTTTTAAACAAATCGAAGAATCAGACCATAGCTGCTAATCCTGACCTCTCATGCGAGAGTCAAGTCTTAAACCAATAACACTGAGAGTGAAGAGCTAATAACAAACAATTTATTTGTGATCGACACCAGGTACAGACATCAAAAAAATTGCGAACGACAATAAGTCAAAGACAAATTAAAACCAACGACACTGCGAAATGCGACAGGATACTCTGAGACTACCAATATAATTATTCATTAAGCGTGAAGACCCTTAAAAGTATCGCACTTTGCTGTCCAGACAACACCGTATACACGAGCAGAATAAGTCGTTAATCCTGATTTAATAGTGCATATATAACATGTTTCATTTTCATGTGCATTTAGCAGCGGGCTCTGCCAAAATACGCAATTCCATACAGAGCCAAAATCACCTTTGACCTGGACAGCAAATGGTCGACCGAATCACGTCCAATTACCACCCGAGAAGAAAACCGCGGTTGATGCGTCGTATTGAAAATAGCAAATTGACATTGAAATTGCGAAAAGTCGGGATCCTATAACAACACAACGGCGACGACGACGCAGGCTACAGCTCTGGAAGGCACCCCGAAGTGTGGAGACGTGACTTAAACACCGCGACCGTCGGAGCCCCCACTACCGAAGCCGGAAGACTGTTCCATCCATTTATTACCCGGTATGCGAAAGAAAAACGAGCACAGTCGAGATGAGGATAAATCTTCGGACGACGCTTGTACACATGCCCACGTAGTCTATCATCCACATCGAATTGAAAGTATGTTGTTATTGGTAAGTCGACATTGCCGTGGATTGCCCTATACAGCAAGATTAAGTCTGCGCGATATCGACGAGTCGACAATGTTTGGAGAACGAGTATTCCCAAACGCTGCTCATATTGCATGTTACTTATGCCCGGGACAAACTTGGTGGAACGACGTTGAACTCGTTCGATTAATACTATGTCCTTTTGGTAATGAGAGCACCACGCACTGGAAGCATACTCCAATGGGGGGCCTTATTAGCGAGCGATCTATATAGCATTACGAAGACTTGCTTATTTAAGGTTTTAAACGATCGTCGTATGCACCACATAATGTATTCAGCGCGCCGCACGACATCGGAACAATGTACCGATGACTTGAGATCTGTTGACACAATTATGCCCAGATCTTTCTCAGCTGCTTTATTAGGTATTACGTGATTACCCAGTAAATACGTGTGTTCGGGATTGTTTCTGCCGAAATGTAGGCATGCAGATTTGTGTACACTAAACGACATACACCACATTTCGGCCCATGCGCGGAAGGAGTCAATATCGCGTTGAAGGTCGATTATGTCGATGTTGGTCAATGAACTATGTGAATGCAATCGGCGGAAAACTTTGGAATCGTCTGCGAATTTTCGGACAGCACTAGAAACCCACTCATCCACGTCATTAAAGTATATGAGAAAAAGGACGGGACCCAGGACGGTACCCTGGGGAACGCCGCTCCTTACGGAAACCCAGTCTGAACGATGGCCGTTAACAATCACAGATTGTTGTCGACCACAAAGAAATGTTTCGATCCACTGCAAGAGAAGTCCGTTGATACCATGCGACTTGAGCTTAATCAAGAGCCGTCTATGGGGCACCCTATCAAATACTTTTTGTAAGTCAAGGTAAATAGCATCTACACAATCGCCATCATTAATTACTTGTATTATCCAATGTAAATAATCAATTAGTTGGGCAACAGTAGAACGTTTGCGCATGAAGCCAAACTGTGATTTATTAAATAGATTATTGGAGGTTAAATGGTTGATTACGGGGTCAGCAACTATTGATTCCATTAGCGCCGGCGGTCAAGCTGACAGGGCGGTAGCTTTCAACTGAAAATCTGCAGCCTTTCCTAAAAATTGGGGTGACGATTGCCGTTTTCCACTCAAGTGGAATGATACCTGTTTGCATCGAGTAATTGAACAAGTACGTTAGATAAATGCAAATTTCATTACGGCATTCGTATAAAATATAGTTCTGTATGGTGTCAATTCCTGGAGCAGGGAATTTTTCAATTATCTTCAATTTATTAAATATCATATGCACAGTAAATACCACGTTATTCAGTTGATTAAGGGTTCGACTGGATAACACAGGCAGATTGGTAGAGTCTTCGTCCACAAAGACAGACGAGAAATATTTATTTAATAGTTTAGCGCAATCAAATTCCGACGCTGTAACTGAACCGTCGTCAAGCTTCAGAGGTCCCGCCCCGGGCCGCGACCTTATCCGCGAGTTGACGAATAACCAGAATGATTTATTATCGTTGTTGATGTTTGAAGCTATGAGGTATTCATACCGCCGAATGGCCCGATTTGCCTCGGCTGCTGTTATTTCAGCTGCGGCTCTACACTGCTCCCAGTGAACTATGAGTCGTAACGGACTGTACTGCCTATGGTGAGTTTTTGACGTTTGTATGCATTGATATAAGTATAGTCAGGCCACTTTGGTTTGGTATTTTTGGTAACAGTTATTTTCGGAATAAAAGTAGACGCAGCATGACCAATCGTGCCTTTAAAATTATTCCATATTGTCACACAATCATTGTTTAATAAAGGGGTAAATTATTTTGGATGTAAGTGCGAAGCTGGATCCATCGGCCCGTTTGAAATTTAGTCGATAAACGTTGGGCGTTGGCACTCGGTGATGTTGTGCAATGATAGAAAAGTTAACGGCCATATGGTCGCTTGTACATAATCCTGGTGATGTCGACATGTCACCAACCACATTTGGCTGGTTAGTAAAAACCAGACCAGGGGCACAACACCAGAAACATTTCTACTGTGTCACCCCCAACGAATATATTAGCTGACACTATATCATGAGAGCGCAGCCAATTAATCACCGAGATAAAAAACATAATGCTACTCACTCCGCAACTAGCACGCGGAGCACACGAACATGCGAAGCAACTACTATACGTTCCATTGACTAAAGCTGTCACAACAAACCAGAAACAGGAAATTTTAAAAAGCCATTTTCACAAATCCATATTTCAATACTAGTCGTAGTGGAACTACATTTTTTGAGCGGAGCGACGGCATTAGTAATATGAACGTACTCAATGTCTTGGGAATATATTATTACCTAGACAACAATGAGTAAATGAAAGAATAGTTTTATTCCGTTCGAACGAAAAGTAAGACAAAGGAAGTCACGTGGCTTATACAGCATGGTGATGAATGGTAATCGAAGCACAGCAATGAAATCATAGGACACGGAGTCTGAAAATAATTTTGCCTATAAGATTCGTACTATATATACTATTCCTGTATGTACAATGCATATATTTTCTTATTTCCCCATGGAAAACTCAACGTATATGCCGTTAAAACGACTGTACGACCTATAATTAAGCTGTTATGAGCTTAATTAGGGTGTTAATTAGCTAATTAGCTTAATTAATGATAAAATTGGCAAGTTGCCATACTTCTAAAATATCAGGTGCACATCGTCACATGATAAGCTTTCAAATAAAAAAATTTTTTTTGAAACAGGTTCAATGGTTCTTGAGATTCATGAAAGACTAACGGACGGACAGACGAACGGACATCGACTTTTTTGCTCCCAGACAGAAATAAAAACGCTTCGCGCGATCGCCTCGCTTTCAACTTAAATCGCGGTCGAACACATTCGTTTATCGCTCTGCGCTATGTGTATTTCGCATAGACAAACGACAACAGCTACTGTTCCACCAGCTTACCTCGATATATTGCGAAATTGTAAAATCTGTCGGCCGATCCGTGATCAAAAATTTGAACAATCCGTACTGGATCTCTGCGGGGGCCGGCTTATAGTTGGGCAGGCCTTGACCACCTGCGGTTCCGGCTCCGGCTCCCGGTTTCGTGCTATGATGGTGGTGATGATTTGTTGCAGACGAGGACATTGTAGTTGTATTGTTGTTGGTTCGTCGCTGAGTTTTCGTCTTTTCTTGTTCTTGCGATAATTCTTCGACCATACTATCCTTGACAACCGAGCTTACTCACGCGTTTGCGGTGTTTTACTGTACTATCGAAAACTTCTTCTCCAATAAATTCTTTACAACAGTACAATTTTTACAACTTTTCTAATAATTACACTACACAGTTTGTGATCATACGATGCAATTAAGCAAGGTCGTCAGTAATAATAACTGATAGTGAGCATATAGTCAGAATTAGTTAAGGCCTTTATTAAGATTCGCTTTACTTGAGTATAAATATGCGAAATATAGCAAAATGATATTATTTCTGGGTATATTTGTTAAAGTTATATACCAGGCTCGAAGCAAACGGTGTTGTGTATATAGGACAATCGAAATAAAAACGGCAGACTAGGCGGCGTCTGTAGCAAAGATTCACCGCTATGCGAATAATAAATTATGATTACGATCCAAAAAAGTACTGAAGGCTTTTCCGTCTAATAAAGCACACCAAATGTCAACGGGTTTCTCTGTTGTTGAATAAATGATACGACAGCTATAGCTCGTGTTGACCAGCACAAATTTCGCCTCCGAATAAGCTGAGCAACAGCGGGATCTTGTGGAACATCAAAATTGTGTCGATCGCAGGACGTGGAGTCGCCAAGCCTGGCTGTGTTAGTCGGAAACGGTGATAGTTGTAGTTGCTGTCGACCACGACGTTTGAGCGTGGAGCAAGTAGTTCCCTCACGGCAGGTCTTCGCTGCGTCTGCTGCTTGTTTGTCAGCGGCTGAAGTTATTATAAAAAACTAAACTAGTAAGTCGCTAGGCGATTGGAAACGGAGCGAGTGGGACTACTCTACCCATAATGACGATTTTGTCGTTAAAAATTCATGTACCTCAGCCGGCTTAGTCTCATGATAGCAATTATATATGTACAGGCAATACTTCCATGGCAACGCTTAGGTCATTTTAGTTATATATCAAATGACCAGAAAGACAAAAACTTTTGACATTTATATCTCAAAACTTTTAAGAAAAATTATAATTTGAAATGATTTTATGTAGTATGAACCTAAAGCTTGCCTTATTTATTGCCCATCATTCAAATAGAATTGCTTTTATCGTATTTAGCAACCTCGAAAACCTATGGACACATATGACTGTTTTACATATATACATCTATACTGAAAAATGGCGAAACATGACCATTTTTGGTACCAAAATTATGTCACGGAGTAGTATTAACATACATACATAAATTGTTAAAAGTTGGTCAATATGGGCCCAGCAATTCACATGACACGTTTGGGAACGACTAAAATTTAGTAAATTCGGCCCTGAAATGGGGATTAGTGATTCCTAATTCCATGAAGATAAGAGACATTGCAATTATATTTGCACTATAGGTGAGCCGCATAAGCATATATGCACTCTGAATGTTTCAGACAAATCCGCCCAGCCATTAAAAATGCTATTCGTATTGACTGAAAATTGTCAATTTCGTGCCTGGAAGGCGGGGAAAGGGTTTCACCACATAATTTATTGAAAGACGCATATATCCCAAAGATATCTACACTGTTAGTAAGCCACGTCAGTATATGTTTGCTGTGAAAATTTCAGTTAAATTGGCACAGGCATTGCCAAGCTATGCGCAACATCGATAAAATCTGGCCAAATTTTGCCCTGGGAAGGCTTTATTTAATTCCTTCTATAACCAAATGTTTTTAGCAATGTATAGGTCCTAAATTGCGCCACATAGAAAAAATTACCAACACAGTCCGACGCGTTACCTATCGAGTTATAGATATTGCAATCAAATTTTAGAAATTTACATAGTATATAGCATAAAAGAGCCAAAAATGGGGTTTCTGGGGCCAAAACTGGCCCGAATAAATTGGTCTCAGCTAAAGGGTACAACATCGTCACAAGGTATATACATATTTTATGCGGACCCCTCGTTAACAAGTTATGAATTGCACGCACAAAGAACTTTCCCCAAAAGACATTTAGATCAGCCTGCTAACAATTACCAAAACCCCCTGTGGATTTCTCTCACTTTGTTCGTTTGCCAAATTCACATTCACTCTCGTTCGTTCATTCAACAAAGCTTTTTGAGGAAACTCCGCTCGCTCCGGTTCAATTACCGGTCATCATTCTTTACATAAAATGTTGCATAGCAGGGCGTCACTGCAATTCGAAAGAATTTAAACCTACATCACCTTCTAAGTCTACGCCCTTCTTTATATTAGCAATTGGTTTAAAGCTGTTCACGCCATACAAATCTGTAAACTGTTTCAGCGTTGTACAATACATCACATCCGACTATGAATCAAAACACAGGCCACAACTAGATCTGACTCAGAATAACACATTTTATAGGGATTCCTGAACCTGCTCTACGACACCTAAATCTTCTTTTCCGAAGGTTTTACACACAAATTTTTGGGCAATTATTTCTTTATTTTTCCGATCACATTTTTGCGTGAATCGAACTGGCTATATATCGTGCACTAAAGTTTGAGTTTATCCGTTACATTGTTGGAATGGCTTTTAAATAATGGTGGCTGGCATTTTCAGTGTCCCATTACAAAAAGAAACAGGTACCCAATTAATGGTGGCCCTGGCAAAATTTTGAGCTCCCCAGTTTTTTGTGTATTTGTAAAACTCTTAGAAAAATTGACAAATTTTTACAAAAATCATTTCTTCAAGTTTAAAAATATGATTAATTTAAATTAGTATGCTGAAAAAACTGAAAAGTTGCTTGTGACCTCCCAAATTTCCTAGATTTTGTAGCCATTTTGGGCCCACATGTGAGTCTGGACCCAAATATTTTTACGTGGACCCAAGCTGGTCCCAGGGAAGTTTCGGCTTTGGAGACATAGGATTCGCAAATAAATTCTATTACAAAGTGCATGCTTTTAGCCATTCGTGCTTACATGTGTACATAGTTGCTTACTGCTGGTTTCATAGATGGTCCTCGTCTTTTATCCTGACTTGGGACAGGCAGAGAATAATTTATGTATTTGTAATAATGTAAAATTGCGTTCGTAATTACGTTTCTTTTTTGTGTAAAATTCGTGAAATTATCGAGCCAAAAATTTTAAAACTGACACAGAGTTTAAGGTCTGGACAAAAATAAATTTGCTGGACCCAAGCTACACCCAGGGTCCGTTTTGAAAAACCCTGTACCCTGTATGGGGGTCACATCTTTCCCTCGGTAAAATACGCCACATCCCCATGCCCTGTGGCAAAATTATCAACGAATGGAGAAACCACTTGTATATACTTTCTATCGCTCTTAATACAGCAGTACCATAAAACAATGTACTAGTAACTCTATCGAGATTGCAGAACGTAGTGAAGCATAGGTACACCTACGCCTTTTGCATTCACAGCCAATCAGATCTCGATAGCATACGACGATATGCTATATGTGGATATCACACAATACCGCACCAGTTGGAACAAATCTAACACCGGTATTGAGTTTCCCATTGCGAAACCAACCAGAGAAAAATATTCGAAAGTTACTATAAAAATAATCTTGTTTCCGTGAAGGGTACTAAAATGGTGTAAAAACCCTCATTTTGACCTCTGACCCTGAACCAAATGGGTGCCATACCCTTGTACCAAATGGGTCGCAGAGTAAAACCAATACCGGCAATGAGTTTCCCATGCCCGAAAACCCCCAGGTGAAACTTTTCAGCCGCCCAATTTGTTTCCAACTTACAACAAATTTTCTAATTTTGGGACGAGGAACCGTTTGGGGGCAATACCCCGTACCTCAAACCCCATATATCCAGAACCGGAGCCTTAATCGAAAAACAAATAAGAGGCATCGGCATTTATCACTTTACTATGAAACAAAACCATCCAGAGAAAAAATTCGATAGTTAAGATAAAAATAACCTTGCTTTAGCGAAGGGTACTAAAATGGGGTAAAATGGGGCCAAAAAACCCACATTTTGACCCCTGACCCCGGATCCAGACCCCAAATCAAAAAACGCTCGGAGATGTACACGGTAAATCGACTATGCAGGTTCGAATGAGCCCAAGATCATAAAAATCGGTTAAGGCGTTCTGGAGTTATGGCCGATCACATACACATACACACGGAATTAAAAAAAAGATTTCACCCCTGCAACAAAACAATCTCCACTACGTTCTGATAAAGCTATTTCAGCAAAATGAGGAGCATTTTTGATACAAAAGACTCCCTAAAACGGAGCAGCGGACCTCGGGAGTCGACCTGACTGCCAACAGCCCACTAGAATTTAAGTCCCAAAGAAACTTCGGGTAAATAATACTGAAAAATACTAGTATCTCGCAAGCGAGGGTTAACAGGAGCGAGCGTGGTTTCATGTTTACGTTATCAATTTGTTTTTCTACATAGAGAATTCGACAGTAAAACCCTTGTTACCCAATGAAAACGTATCATGTAGTCAAGTTGGACTCCAAGTTTAGAAAACCATTGTGTCCGGCGTGCTTGATAACCTAATAGTAACTCTGTATTACACTGTATATATATACCAGCTGTAGATCAGAATGAGCTGATTCTGTAGGTGGTCTCTATTTTTCGATGCGGAGCCTGTGCCGCGAAATATGGCTGCGAAACACTGGTACCCATATGGTCTGATTTGGCAAAGAACCCTTAAAACCTAGATTTTGCCATTTTGACCCCGAATATGAAGTTGGAACTGTTCGCGTTCCACTAAAAGGCACATCGTAGTCAGTTTCACTATCAAACCAGTCGTAGTGGAACTGCATCTTTGAGCGGAGCGACGGCATTAGTATATAATATGAACGTACTCAATGTCTTAGGAATATATATACCTATTATTACCTAGACAACAATGAGTAAATGAAAAATAGTTTTATTCCATTCGAACGAAAAGCAAGACAAAGGAAGTCACGTTGCTTATACAGCATGGTGATGAATGGCAATCGAAGCACAGCAATAATTAAGCTGTTATGAGCTTAATCAGGGTGTTAATCAGCTAATTAGCTTAATTAATGATAAAATTAGCAAGTTGCCAAACTTCTAAAATATCAGGCGCACATCCCCACATGATAAGCTTTCAAACAAAAAAAGTTTTTTGAAATAGGTTCAGTGGTTCTTGAGATCCATGAAAGAATAAAGGACGAACGGACATCGACTTTTTTGCTCCCAGACAGAAAATAAAAACGCTTCGCTCGGTCGACTCGCTTCGCTCGGCGACCTCGTTCCGCTCAATAAAAAATTGTTGAAATCCGTTTATCCGAAAATGAGTTATGAATGACAGTAACGACCAAAAAAATAAATTTTCAAATTTTCCCCAGGCGCCCTCAGTGGAAACTCCAATACAAATGACTACGTAGTTAATGCGCAGCATGCTCGGGAATGCAGGTTGAAAACGATAGAGCGATTCTTAAGTTACCGAATACCAATTTAAACAGCTTTCAACTTGAAAAAATATGTTTGCCATAAACCCTCACGCTAAGAACTGCAGAAACAAAGTCTATGCACGAAACTAATATATACATTGTAAAACTACACAATACACAGTGACAAATTAAGACAATTCAATTTTTAATTCCATTCAATTCAATTTTGGAGTAAATTAATCGACATCAGAAGCACTCCATTTACAAGACACTTCAATATATATAGTTTGATATTGGAACCATAGTAGAATCAAATTGTGATTTGTAGCTCAGTGTTTGCGCTGTTACAATGATTTCAAGTCCAACAACAGCTCACAAAACGAAACCAATTGAAAACAGCTAATTTTCCATGAACAGGGTGCCCGCGCCCAGAAGAAGTCTATTTTCAAGGATTTCCCCGAATATTTATGGCTATTTTCCCGAACGACAAATCACTGTTGCAAGCCTATTTCTGGATCTCATATCCCACAAACAAGTATATTACATATCAGTTGACTTTTACTCACCTTTCTTACATTTTTCTTACTCTTCTTTATGGGTATACTATAAATTCACTTCTTTCAACAACATGCCTATCCGCTCGTTACTATCAGTTGTTACTCCAATGTGCTACTTTCCCCTAGCGTATAGTTAGTTACCTGAGTACGCGACGATACCGAAGCTGGGGATGAGGTGATTTGGACAAGGTTATCAGGTCAAAGATCCGTACCGCAAGCGGCAAAAGACGCCTGAGCACAACGAAAAGGGTCATTCAGCGTCCAATAAGCATGGCTTAAACACGGTCAATAACATGTGCATTTCGCAGTCAAGCTCCTCATCGGGCAAGCTTTGATTTAGGCTTACAGTTTACTATCCGGATGTGTAGGCTTTGACTATATATAAACTATGGCACGCGTCGTCATTCCAATACGGTTGAATAAATATAACAAGGAAGATAGAAACGAATGTGCATTAAACAATTAGACCCGGAGGTGCATATAAGCAACATTTCGCATGTAAGCAACATTTAGGATAAAAATTCTGAACACATTTAGAAGAATATATATACGTCTGCACTTTGTCGCAGTAACTTCACTGAATACCAAACAAAATTCAAGGGAATTCCAACCAAATTCAAGGATTTTCCCGAATTTTGAGGATTTATGCCGAAATTCAAGGATTTTCCCGAATTTTGAGGATTTATGCCGAAATTCAAGGATTTTCCCGGTCACTTTTCGTTTTCCCGGATTTTCAAGGATTTTCCCGACCGCGGGCACCCTGCATGAAATATCAATAAAAAATTTTAGATTCACTTAAGCATTAAATAATAGCAGAATTCCGTAAGGTTTCCGTTTCTGTATCCGGTGTCTCTGATAAGAGTTATAACCTAATGTTTGGAGCACCAAATGACCAAATCAAGGTCCTGGACCCACGTTACAGACCAGAGGGTTCGTCATGTGGACATAGTCTCAATCAATTGTTCAGGGTGGCACATGGCTACCGATTAGTAAAAACTGAAACAAGCTAATAAACATACTTCGTTGTTCTCGATCATTGAGGTGAATCCGGAAAGCGGCAAATTATTTGCTCGACGATACGGCGTCTAATTAGCTATTATATTAAAACTGAAACGTAAAAAACACATCCTAATATTGTTACCTACGACATCAATACGAATTTATTTATATTAATTTCAGTGCAGACACATCTATTTTAGTGTATTAGCTATATTAATACTAGTATCTCGCAAACGAGGGTGAAGCCGACCCAGCGATAACCGGTAACAGGCTGTGTTTGATGTATATATACCATCCTAAAGCCTATTGAACACTGAATCCTTTGAAAATCTTAAAACCTAATCGATCTTAAACAAATCGAAAACTACTAACAACGCATCAAGTATTTGTGTTGGTCTCTAGATAACTAAAACATGGTATTCAGCCTATGTACCGGAAAACCTATATATACAGACAATTCTTGATGACCTATACGAAATACCTAACCAAATAACTGAAGACAGACTATATTCTAAAAATCGGGTTTATTGACCCTAAACTCATTGAGGACCCATGAATAGGCATGAAATATGCATGTTATACTCTAGATAATCAAATCCAAACCAAATACTAGTGACATATTTTAATTCAACTCAGGTTTTACCAAATTTATCTATTATATGGTTCATAAATAAACCTTCCAGAACCCTGAGCTCTGAGTAGTCGAGGGAAGTTTTTGAGCATCCGTGGGTGAGTGACAGCAAAAGCACCATCTTATAACTAACTAACTACGCCTTGTAACCGTGCGAAGGTGCCTACTGTGAAGAGTAGGACAGCCGGCAGCACTCCCGCTATAGCTGTAGCGTGCTCGTCGTTTGATTTCCACATGGGGCAAACGTCTTCTTGCTCCTTGACACGCTGAGCTTAACTCTACTGAGTACATATACTACGTACTAGCGTGGTTACCCCTCCGGGCACGTCCTACATAGCAAGGAAAACTGTACGTAACATTCCATTCGGTGGCCCTAACCATAAACTAGAGCCAAGTATATATACACTATACGACAATAAAAGCAAGGGTAGTGTCCCATTCGGGGGGCCCTTTTTAATATAAGAACGTATTGGTTTAAAAATTTTGTTTGAAGTTTCCACATTTTTGCTTCATGTGGTCCAGCTATGTAGTATATTATGCATACATGATTAAGTTACAAGACAACCAAAGCTTCATGTGGTCCAACTATGTAGTATATTATGCATACATGATTAAGTTACAAGACAACCAAAGCTTCATGTGGTCCAACTATGTAGTATATTATGCATACATGATTAAGTTACAAGACAACCAAAGCTTCATGTGGTCCAACTATGTAGTATATTATGCATACATGATTAAGTTACAAGACAACCAAAGCTTCATGTGGTCCAACTATGTAGTATATTATGCATACATGATTAAGTTACAAGACAACCAAAGCTTCATGTGGTCCAACTATGTAGTATATTATGCATACATGATTAAGTTACAAGACAACCAAACAAAAGAAAAAACTAACTCAGCAAATTATTGTGTGAAACGGAAGTAGGACACAATTTCAGCAAGAATTTTTCATCTTCACCCGATAGAAGTTTGTTACGCAACAAAACAAAGTTAGGTCGATGTTTGTGGCAGCTTACAGATTCATAATTCTGCAGTAAAAGTTAAATTTGAACCGGTCCAACTTGAAATACATAACAGAGTATGAATTATTGAAGTACTAGCATACAATTCCGAATATTCGGTTTTACTATTCGGCCGAAATTCCAATTTGCACTCTAGCGGGTGTGTATCGGATCACTCTAAAACGAAAACCTCGATATTGCTATTCAGAGACCTCGACCCTAAATGAGATTTTCAAGCGAAATTTCAAAACCACAACTCGCCTTCCCAGCTTTTCGAATAATATATGGAGATTGTCCTGAAAGTATTGTCCCACTCATTGAAGGTATTAATAATTTAAATATTATTGACGAGCAAGTTACAGTTTTTGAAATTGGAATATTAACCAGAGATCGGAAAGCTTCTTTGAAAACTGTTGCCAGATAGTGTTTAGTGACAAATTATTTTCTTTCTTTGCATAATAACAGCAATCTTGAATAGTGTTACTTGGCTGTTGATGCTGAAAAAAGCGATGGTTTTGTTTGGCACTGTCGAGCTTGCCAACGATCGTTTAGTGTTCGGATCAACTCGTTCTTATTATTGCACGAGCTTGGTTGCGGCTCAAATACGACTACTGATTAGAACAATTACTGCCAGTGCTTTACCACAACCGATTGTGGCGACGTTGTCGTGTGGGTGGTGTGCGCTCAATCGTTGAAATAAATGAATCTAATTTGATTTAGCGAAAATATAGCCGTGGACATTCAGAAGGAGTTCATCATTGGGTGTTTGAGATTATCGAACGTGAAACGGACCGTTTCCTTCTGTTTCCAGCTCCCGATCGCAGTCTTGATACTCTCATAAATATAATACGATGGCGCATTTTGCCAAATACAATTATGATCTCCGATCAACATGTTAGTGGGATACCAAACATTCCGAGAAATCCCTAAGTTCATGTTACCATTAATCATTCTTATGGCAATCCTCAACTTTGGTTTCGACAGAGGATCGTTCCGTATACTTTTCGGCCCTACTAACAATATGAAGAAGTGTGGTCGAGTTCCAGGAATTTTGGCCTAGCCGCCGTGGCATTAGGCGTGGAAGGCTGTTTCGTCGATTCTTAACTGAGTTTACTTGGCGCCATCGTTTCGACGGATCGCATTTGTAGGTTCTTTCGTAGTTTTATTCGGCGAAAGCCTCTATAACATCGTTAGAAAGTGTGTTACCTCAGTACTTTGTATGTATAGTTTGTTATCGCTTTATAACAATTGATGTTTGGGAAAAAATCGGGAGAAAAAAATTTTTCGCTAAACTATATAGCAGGAGAATATTGACTTTTACCAAAAACTGTGTAAAATAAATTTTACCGACATCGAAAAATTTTTGAAAAAGCTATGAGTTATTCCCCTGCGTGATAGTTTATCCCATTTTACTGCCGGCTCCACTTCAACAATAAGCATCCTGAGAAGCATGGTGAATTCAAGGACAAATCAACGGATCATTAAATTTTTGCCGGAAACACGCAATTAGCTAAAATTATGTGGTGTTGGACTGACCGCGGAGGGCTAATTCGTTTTCTTTTTGACCCACAAAACTACTATTAATTTACTATTTTGCGGAACAAACTGTCAAAAAGTTAATTTTAACCGAATACAGAATATTCGGTGCAGCCCTAATATTTTATATACAATATTTTTATATTTTCTCACATATAACTTTGGTGCATAAACGTCATAAATTTTTATACTAACATTTCATCCAAGATATACTCTAAGTAAAAATGGTGCTCTTTTCTAGGTTTCAAAGATGGCCTGAATTGCTGTAGGGCTATTAGGGAATTCTCCTAAACTCGGAATACTTATCAATAACTTTAACTTATTCGATTCTTATTTACTTAGGTTTAGCATTAGGTTGAGTTACTTTGTGCTAGCTGAGCCAGTCACCACAATTAATAAAATATATCCTACGGATATACTCCGGACTATTAAGGATTAGTAAAGATATTCAAAGTTTTACCAACTACTTTATACTTAGTGTTCAAAGATACTCGGTGTTCTGCGGCTATTCGCATACCGCTTTATTAGTAAATAACCCAAGTCACTACCTAAGGGATTGAGCTCTCAACCCTTAGCTCCACCCTATTTTAGTTTACAATAACTAGGGCATGCGTAGCTGTGCCAATACCTGGTTTAGGATCAATTTTGTTTTAACTTTATCCCTATAGTTTGTAACTATTTTTAATCGTACTAGTTTGTGCGGCTCGAGGTGTGGCCAGTAGAATGCCGGCTGGGAACGAAGTGGTCCGTACTTCCTTCGCGTGTCTCTATTCTTTATAACGTGATGCGACAAAACTGAGCGCTGCGCGTGACTAACTCTATTCATCCTTGGGGCACCTCGTTGTCAACCAAAGCGATAGGTAAACATTTTGTTGGCTCAATTTTGTTTTAACTTTATCCCTATAGTTTGTAACTATTTTTAATCGTACTAGTTTGTGCGGCTCGAGGTGTGGCCAGTAGAATGCCGGCTGGGAACGAAGTGGTCCGTACTTCCTTCGCGTGTCTCTATTCTTTATAACGTGATGCGACAAAACTGAGCGCTGCGCGTGACTAACTCTATTCATCCTTGGGGCACCTCGTTGTCAACCAAAGCGATAGGTAAACATTTTGTTGGCTCAATTTTGTTTTAACTTTATCCCTATAGTTTGTAACTATTTTTAATCGTACTAGTTTGTGCGGCTCGAGGTGTGGCCAGTAGAATGCCGGCTGGGAACGAAGTGGTCCGTACTTCCTTCGCGTGTCTCTATTCTTTATAACGTGATGCGACAAAACTGAGCGCTGCGCGTGACTAACTCTATTCATCCTTGGGGCACCTCGTTGTCAACCAAAGCGATAGGTAAACATGTTCATGAAAATAATTAGCACACAATTACGGCTAAATTCTTTAGTACCACCAGGTTTAGTTAACACCTCTCGTTTACCGATAACTTGGATCCTGTTGCTATACGACCACTCAATATTCTACGCGAATAGTTCTTTGTATATTCTTTATTAGCGTTTAGGTCTAAATTATATTTTCTCTACTATTCCTCTTGTGAGGTTGATACAATCGCCCCCGGTCGGCTGATAACTGCACAAGTATTTGATTACCTGAACCAAGCCTTAGATTTACTTTAAAACGAGACCTTATTTAAATCAGTAGCTCCCGGTCGGTTGGCGTATTGAGTTAACTTTCACTGATACCGATTATTTTTAGGTTAGCTATTACTTTACTACAACCTCTTGTGAGGTTTATACAAGTTTCCCCGGTCGGCTGAGACCGGTACGGTTATCGCATTACCTTAACCTAGGCATAGATTTTCCCTAATACTTACCGCTGTATCAGTGTACCTGCCCCAGGTCGACTGACGAATCACGAATTATAAAAACTAGTCAGTAGCGGTCGACGAGTAGGACTCTCTGAAATCTCTGGTCCCCTGTCGGCTGACCAAAGTTGGTTATAAAAGAATGGAATTGCTAGATGGGTTATCCGAAACCACGCCCTTTACTCGCCCCGCGTTACTAAAGAAGTTAACCCCGCAATTACACTCCATGGGGAAGCCCGTGCGACATTGGGCCGATATCTTGAACTATTACTAACTAGTAATGCTTTGTTCGTACCAGCATCATAGACGATTTGTAGCCAATTGAAGTTGCCTTCGTTGAGAAATGTCTATGGTCGGAGAATCTCCTTCCACAGGAGATGAAAAATCGACATCCTGTAAGTGAAAAATCGGCAGAGACGACAGACATCATAGCTCGTCGAGTGCCCCAGAGGCATATGTATCCTATTGTTAAAAGCGTTCAGTGAGGGTGCAGAAACGTCATTGGCTGGGAGAGCGTTCCATGGACGTACCACTCTGGATGCAAAGCTGTGATGTTGGCTATTCAATCTGGAAGCGGGTCGCTGAAGCGTAAGATGATTATACGTGGCACAGTGTGAACAAAGTATATATACTTATTCGTACCATCGTCGTGGGCACCGGCTGCAGGTACACAAAAGCAGTTTCAGTATCCACCCACGACGAGAATTTCGTCTCCATCGAACAGGAGACCGACATGTCGACATACTGCAAAATATACAGGGAAAGCAGAACAGCGACGTTATAACTCGGGTAGTGCGCCAGAGACATGGAGCCGTCGTTTAAACGTTTCAAGTGATGGGGCTGTTACAACATATTCTGACAGTCTGTTCCAGGGGCGGATGACACGCAGGGCAAAAGAATACATGCGACAATTTAGATTGGCTCGAGGTTTGAGAAGTTTCAAGGAGTTGCTTCGTGTACGAGTTGTAGCAGGATCCGCCATGATGAACACGTTGTGCCAGTCGTAGTCTACCACACCATGAAGTAGCTGGTATGTCAGTATAAGATCAGCTCGGTGCCGCCGAGTTTGCAGTGTTTGTAGTTGAAGATGTCTAAGTCGTTGCTGATAGTTCATACCTGCTGTACCTCGTACAAGCCGTGTTGCACGCCTCTGAACCCGCTCCAGTAAAACAATGTCACCAACCTGGTGAGGAGACCATGCCTGGCAGCCGTATTCTAGTTTTGGTCTAACAAGAGCACGGTACAAGAGCAAAAACGGACGCACGTCCAAGAATCCAAATGATCTGAACATAACACCAAGAATTTTGTGACATTCCGCTGCAATACTTTGACAATGTGCTACGACTCTAGCGTCATTTGAGATTACACAACCAAGATATCGGTGTGTCTGTGTTGCAGCAATTGGTTGGTTACACAACGTATATTGCTGGTTGGGGTTGTTCACCCCATAATGGAGCACAGAGCATTTGTTAACACCAAAAGTCATTAGCGATTTGTTTGCCCAGTCACTGGCGGAGTCTAGGTCGTTTTGTAACGAGAGGCCGTTTTCACCCAGCTTTACGTCGAAACCGTAAAGTAGAGCTGCATCATCAGCGAATTTCAAAATATGATTGGTCAGCGTATCATCTAGGTCATTTATATAGCAGTTGAAAAATATTGGGCCTAAAACGGACCCTTGGGGGACGCCACTAAGAACGTTTATTTCATCAGATCGTGTGTCACCAATTTCCACAAACTGTGTGCGGCCTGACAAGAACGCTCGGGACCAAGCAAGACAATCACCGGCAAAACCATGAGCAGCGAGTTTCAATGAAAGTCTTTCATGTGGCACCACGTCAAATGCCTTTCGAAAATCCAACAGAACCACATCGACACACATGCGGTTATCAAGGTAGTTTGTGATATTGTGAAAAAAGTCAATAAGTTGCAGAGTTGTAGATCGACGATTTCTGAAGCCAAACTGTGACGCCTGGATTAAACTATTTGCGTCAAGAAACGCAACAATTTGTTGTTTGATGATAGATTCCATCAGTTTGTCCCATTGACAATCGATTAGCCCGTGCAGTAACTGATAAACCGTGATGAGATCAGCGCGATGGCGTCTGGTCTGTAGCGTTTGAAGCTGTAGGTATCGGAGACGATCAACGTAGTTTAGATGATGGGTACCTTTCACAAGCCGGGTTGCTCGTTGTTGTACCTTCTCTAATAATATGATGTCATTCTGCAGGAAGGGTGACCATACAGGACTGCAGTATTCTAGCTTAGCGCGAATGAGAGAACGATATATAGGAAGAAAAATGGACTTCATTGCTCCAAAGCTTCTGGATAATAAGCTGATGCGAGCATGACTTTCGGAAGCAAGCTTTTGACAGTGACTTGTGTTATTCAGACAAGTAGAAAGCTGTATTCCAAGGTATCGTTCGCATTGACTACTATTAATTAGTTGTCCAGACATTGAATATGCGACGTGTGGGTTCTGTTTGCCAAAATATAGAACAGCGCACTTGTTAACTCCGAATGACATACCCCAGCCAGCTGCCCACTGAGCAGCATTTGCTATGTCTTGTTGTAGAACTGAATTGTCATGAGATGGGTTAGTTTTATTCAGAGATCGCAAGAGACTTGTATCATCTGCAAAATTTCCACACTTGACTGGTGATATTGTCGTCGAAGTCGTTAACATATATAAAGGATGAATAATAGTGGGCCAATTACGGAAACTTGGACGACACCACTATTTACTGCGCGCTTGGTTGATGATATTCCAGAAATTGTGACCGATTACGAACGATTACTGAAAAAAGCAGCAATCCAAGATAAACAAGAGCCTGATATGCCATGTGTATGATGCTTGTGAATAAGTACATCGTGTGGAACTAGATCAAAAGCTTTACGCAAATCTAGTAAAACACAGTCGGCTGAATCACCTCGATCAATTATTTTTAAGAGATGATAGATGAAATCAATTAGTTGTATAGTTGATCGATGACTACGGAAACCGAATTGAGATACTTATATAATACGGTATCACTCCTGATAACAATTATTTAGCCTAGGGTTGTATTTGGGAATTTAACATTACTAAGATTAATGCTAATTAAGAGTTGATATGCCTACTTGTGAAGTTTCTGAGCCATGAGCATGAGATTCTATTAGTGGAAAATTATAAACTATGGACCAAGCTTGTAACCCTTGAGCGCTTCCAAATCATGCGTAATTCTTTATGCTAATCGCATTCAGTGCAAACCATGAACCAAAGAAGCTATGAAAACCAGTTGCTAACTCTAAACAATTTCTCCAATCCAAATTAAAATAATAATAATAAAGAAACATTTATAAAGCGCCCTTTTCGCCGGAGCGTTACAAAAGCGCTGACAAATTACACATAAGAAAACACAAACAAGGAATGTACAAACCACTAATACATAGACAATTGAAATATTCAGAACAGGTACAGTGACAATACCGTTTTTTTTACATATATACATTTTAATACACACAATCAAACAAGATCTAAGCACTGATGAATTGTCATTGACGAGGAAATCAGTGAGTTTTAAGTTTAGATTTGAACGCAAATAGCGTTAATTCAGAGTCCCTTAATGATCGCGGTAATGTGTTCCATAGTGAGGGCGCTTGAAAGGCGAATGTTTTTGTTCGTGTGCCGTGTGTTTGGAGTAAACGTTCACTCGATAGGCGCGGTGTCGCTGCTGAGTGCAACATGTTGGCCAAGTATTTGGGTTCATTTGAAGCCAACACATTGTATACAATTACTAAAATTTTAAACGTAATTCGTTCTCGAAGAGGTAGCCAATGAAGACGTCGTAATACCGGACTAATAGGATCCCATTTTGCTGAGCACGCAACTAATCTTGCAGCGGTGTGTAAAGTTCGGCGTAGAGGTTGCATGATGTACGTTGGGACATTTAAATATAAGGCGTTACAATAATCAAGTCTACTCATAACAAACGCCCGTATCATGGTTTGTGCAGTATCATCACTCAGTCGGCGTCGGAGGCGGCTAATTGAGCGGAGTTGCCAGGCGCAGGTGGCAGATAACTGGTTAATGTGTTGAACCATGGTTAGTTGATTGTCTATGTAACCCCTAGTATTTTTATGGTATCAGTCGGTATGATAGTTGCCGACCCTATTACAGTTGGTGGTCCAGTTAAATTCCCTGAATGGAAATAAATTATATAGTTGGGTTTTAGAATCGTTTAGAATTAAGTTATTTGTGTTAAACCAATGTTTCAGTCTATGTAGAAGATCTGTTAGTGATGCAGCAACGGTGGAAATGTTGTCTGGGTAGAATGTCGATAAATTTGGATATCGTCAGCATAGTTTTGTACTTCGTAACCAGCTGCCGATATTAATTTAATGACCGGTGCAATACAAATATTAAACAAAACTGGGCCAAGGACGCTACCTTGAGGTACATCAGTTGTTAAAGCCGTTGGTTTTGACAAAGTTTTGCCTATTTGAACGCGTTGTTGGCGGTTAGCTAGATAGGATTCAAACCAATCGACGGCGTTGCTGTAAAGTCCGGCCACTAAGAGATTCTGAAGAATTAATTTATGTTCGATTGTGTCGAATGCTGCTGAGAGATCCAGACTCACTAACACAGTAACTTTACGTCTAGTGTAGGCGACCTGAATGTCATTTGTTATTTTGATGAATGCCGTTTCCGTTGAGTGAAATTTGCGATAGGCGGATTGTTGATCATGAAGATGATGTGAAGTTGTTAAAAAAGAGTTCAGTTGAGAAAGAACTGCTCGTTCGATTAGTTTAGACAAGTAGGATATATTAGAGACGGGTTGATAATTATTATAATCCGTAGGGTCGGCCGTCTGTTTTTTCAAATGCGGATGTACTATAGACATTTTTTCACTGTGTGGAAATCTTGCAGATTGCAACGAGCAGTGGATTATATGTGTTATTGGTCCTGCGAGAGTATCGGAAAATTGTTTAATAATTGCAGGCGGCAGAATGTCTAACGCGCAGCATTTGTTGTTGCTTCGGTGTATTTGTTTCTCGACATATTCAGTTGTGACAGGAGTGAACCAAAAGCCTGTGGACTTTGGCAAATTTGCACATACTTCGTTGTCGGAGCCGTGCGATGTAAGATTCAGCCGTAGGAGCCGCACTTTTTGATAGAAGAAGTCTGCTATGTCATTGGCTTTGTCGTCTGCTAAGGTTGATTTTTTGCCTTTGCAGAGCATTTTGTTGATTACATTCCAAATAAATAAAGCAGAACAACCAGGACTCAGCGTAATTCTTTACGCTAGCTTATATTAGATAGACCAAAACCGCAACATTAGTAAGAGCCAAACGTATATAATTCTTTAAGCTATTAATAGGTAACCTAACGCAATCTGCGAACAACCCGATCTGAAAAACTAAACTAAAATTCAGCTAACCATATATTAGCCAATTAAAACAATAAAACAAAATTAGAAACGAAATACACAATAAATTTGATAAATTTAGGACTTGGTGGAATGCGGACCATATAGAAATAAAATTGGTGAGGAACCCTCATTTTTGGTTTTAAGGTGGGTATTTGGGTTATTTTTGGGTGGTTGGTTGGGTTTGGGCTCACGAATCCCCTGTAAAGCCTGTTATTTTATGTTGGTTTCTTGGGGGTAGGCGTTGGTAGGGGAATTTTGGTTATTACGGCTATCGGTATTTAAAAGGAGACGGGATTCGTCACCGGATTCGTACTGTTCGAGGTGTGGCCAATAGTATGCCGGTGGGATGTTCAGGTGGCGCGCGTCTTTCTTTGCGTGATCAGTGGTTGTGCCCTATATTTCGCGTAGTGGCGTGCTCCTTGCTCATCTCGATCACTCCGTTCCAAATACTTGGATATCAAACGCAAAGTGATAAATGTTTATTACAAAACCGGATAAAACGATTAGGCGCGATAGTTGAGCTCTTAGCACCCGTAGGCTGCGACACGATTTTGCTAATTGAGAAGCTAACGTTCTCTCGTTCCTACGCCGTACTATTCTTTAGTACCTTTACTCACTGATCTCCATAATTAAAAATACACCGGATACTTTTACCTCCCTCTGAATATTGTCACTGTTCGGCACTAGCACACTCCAACCTTTTAGCCTTAGATCCTAATTAGTTCAGCTTAGGTTATATACTACTTTAATACGCATCTGATGAGGTTTGTACCACCACCCCTGGATGGCTGACGAAGCACGTTTATCTAAGTATCTGAACCAAGGACCGAAGGGATTTAAAAATTTGCATAAAATTACCTAATTAGCTAGTTAATTAATTAACTAATTAACATACGTATACAGCCAGGTTTTAAAGCTTCAGAAATGTCATATTCGTGATCGCCGACATAGAAAACCACCGGGTGAAATAGATTTTTAATTTTTGAGCACTTAATTAATTATTAAAAATTAATTAGTAATTAGCTAATTAGTAACGTAACATCGTTCAGTAACGTCGTTTTTGCTGCCTGTTGTTTTTGTGTTTGCTTCCATTCATGTAGCTCCGTTTCAATGAAGTCGATATCTTCAGTACACTCGAACGTGAACAGCCGACTACGGCTGATGTGTGGCCATTCACCACCAATTGATGACAACTCCTTGACAATTCTAGGTGGCCACACGTAATTCAGGTAATTAACTAAGTAATTAGTATTTTTGACTTCCTCCAATAGTAAATAAGCATCAGATTCAGAATCACCACCTAATTAGCTAAAGCAAATTTTGATAAAATCTATATGTCTTGCACGTGTCCAATATTAGGCCTTTCAAACAAAGAAAAAAGTTTTTTTTAAATCGGCCCAGTAGTTATTGATGAGTTCAGCGGACAGACGGACAGACGGTGTCGAATTTTCCTCCTAACGAAAACAAAAACGCTTCGCTACGCCCCGCTTAATTACCTTAACCTGAGCCATAGAATTACGCTAATAAATGCCGGTTATATTATGCTTTGTAGTCGCCCACATAGCTGGCAGGCTACATATGATGAACTATCCAGTAGCGGTCGACTACTGAATTGTTGAAGTTTGCTCAATCGCTATATCCCCGGATGGCTGATCAACTGGCTGATGATTAGGTACGGAGCAGGGAATAACCGGAACCAGCAACCGGAACCGTTCATTTAAACCGGATCCGGAACCTGGTCTTTGAAATTTATATATAGGTAGTAAAACAGATGAAGGAAGAAATGAAGGTATAGTGAATTTAAAATGCATTAAATATAACTTTTACATTAAACTTAATGTATTGCAATGGTATTATTGCCTTTCTCAAACTTTAAAGAGACTGAGCAAGCTAATAATGTTTATTTATCAATCAAATATGTCGGCTTTTGGACATTCAGAGCAAAAATTGTCTACCACTATACACCATTGCGTATACTGCGTCAAATCGAATATGCTTACAAAGCTTGGAGCGTAGAATACACACTTTCGCTCTGTCTCCAGTCGCCTTTACTACACATACGTCTGTTGCATGTTCTTCTGTAGGAAACCTAAAATTATTGGTTTATATAATTCTAAGAGAAAATAATAGATAGAAGGTAATTTTCTGATCAGTGGTCAGAGACACTGTTTAGGCTAGCGTTACACAAACAGTGCCCGTCAGTTAGATCATAATGATGATAATTTTCTAATCAGAATGCTATAAATGAGACACACTGCGATGCTGCTCGCACAGTTTCAATAAATACAGTGCATTGCCAAGAAAGCAGTTTCTAGCTGCGTTGCAGATAACGTTAGTTTACTTCAATTTATACTGATTTACCAAGGTTACAAGCGCACTGGCGGGTGCTTGACGCAATTTATGTTAGCCAAGCATACCCTAAGTACTTTTGCGTAAGCCATACTCTGTTATCGAGTTGGACCGGTTTAATTCAAACGTATCCCACAGACTTCTGGATGTGTAAAATAGCTGCTACAGGCATCGACATGGCTTTGATTTAACCTACTCCTGCAGGTTATTATGAAAAATTCCTGCTCAAATTATGTGCCCTACTTACGTTTCACACGGCTAATTGGTTAGTTAATCTTTTATTTTGCTTGGTTGTATTAGAGCTTGATCATTGTATAATATATATTACATATGTTTGGATTACAGGATGAAGCAAAAACGTGGAAAATTTCAAACAAAATTTTTAAACCGGAATTCCGGTTCCGGTATGGTTTTCACCCTTTGCAGGAACCGCAACCGGAACACGATTTTCGCAGGAACCGGAATTCCGGTTACTCCCTGGTACGGAGTTGTTGGAAACTCCCCTCCCTCGCCCTGTCTTCTCAAGACTAACACTACTCGCTGAGTCGCCCACGTATGGCTGACAGAGCCAACAAGCGATGCTACTATACCAGATCCCCAACTGTTAAACTCGCCCTGGCTTTCTTACTCGACAACATTAGACTGAAATTTTTACGTATTATTATGGACTATTATAGTTAATGCGGCATCCGCTCTTAATACCAAGTTTTACAGAACCGAAGCTTTTAGTGAGGAACATTTAGTATTATTAAAGTAATAGCATTTTAAGTTACCTATATGTCAAGGAGTAACCGGAATTCCGGTTCCGGTTCCGGCGAAAATCGTGTTCCGGTTCCGGTTCCGGCAAAGGGCAAAAACCATACCGGAACCGGAATTCCGGTTTAAAAATTTTGTTTGAAATTTTCCACGTTTTTTTCTTCATCGTGTAATCCAAACATATGTAACATATATTATACAGTGATCAAGCTATACAACCAAGCAAAAGAAAAGATTAACTAACCAATTTGCCGTGTGAAATGTTAGTAACGCACATAATTAGAGCACGCCCACATCATAATAACCTGCAGGAGTTTGTTAAATCAAAGCCAGGTCGATGCTTGTAGCAGCTATTTTACACATCCAGAAGTCTGTGGGATACGCTCCATGCGTTGTAAGCACATTCAGTTTGACGCAGTACACGCAAGGGTGTATAGTGGAAGGCAGTTTTTGCTCTGGGTGTCTAAAAACCGACATATTTGATCGATAAATAAACATTATTAGCTTCCTCAGTCTCTTTAAAGTTTCAGAAAGGCAATAATACCATCGCAATACATTGGGTCGAACGTAAAAGTTATTTTTAATGCATTTAAATCCACTATACCTTCATTTCTTCCATCATCTGTT
>JASANE010018624.1:0-41818 GCA_030248225.1 Trileptium ribeirensis | reverse complement strand
TATGCAATTTTAAATTGTTTTTTCGAAAGCAAACTGCATTAATTAGAAGTTATATTGCATTAAATATTCAATATGCGGAATTTCTGTGAAAAGAACGTTTCTCCAATAAACAAAAATTGAGTTTATTGCTGGATGACGACAATCCCAACATAGCTTTTGCTACGACTTGTTCGCCGCTCCCTCATCTAGTTCAATATTTGTATGCATGGTTGTACTGTTTACTCGTTCAATCTCGTTTGAACTCGTCACAAGACCGGGGCAAACCATACGACAACTGTTACTTATAAGACATCGATAAACTGTACAATCCTTCACCCATTTTTTACAACCTTTAATATGTTGAATGTTAGTTGAAAACTGAATTGGAGCAGCTTTCAGCGTCGTATTTTGTGACCAACCATTCCGGTCTAATGCATCATTTACCTTAAGCTGTGTGGGGCCGGATTTTGTCACAGTCTGCCGCGGCTCTAAAGCCATTCTTGGCTAGCCGCGGTCAGCCAGTGTGACATTTTTTGGGCCGAGACAGACCCTACAAATATATTTAGCTAATAGTAAAGCGAGGCTGATAAATTGTCACAAGGGCCGGAACCGGCTCTAAAAGCCGGAAATATATGACGACAACGGAAAATCGCTAAAAACTGGAAATTGGTGATATTTATGGTCATATATTCGTAAAACAGCCTTCCAGTTACAATAGCGTAATTTTCATGCATAAAACAGTGTGTTTTACATAGCTACTAGGCTGGCTTGTAAAAAGCAAACAAAAATTTTGAAAATAGCCATATTAACGTATTTATTTATCTACATTTATGCGTCTTGCTTTAATTACTACTAATCTTGCCTTTTTGGGTCCTGAGCTAAATATTTTCCCTGTAACACAATCTTCTAAACTGAATGTAATAAATATTGTTTTCTGTAGTGCGTCCCGGCTACCAAACCCTGAGACATGGCCACTCCCGGCTCGTACAAACGCACTAGCATAGCTTAGAGATTTATTTTATTTATGAAGAGCTGGATGTAGCTTTGCGTTTTGTCAGGAGCCGGAATTGGCTCGGTGACAGAATCCGGCCCTAGGTGCACACATCTTAAGGTAAATGATGCATAAAGGGGGTTCAAGCTACCGACGTTAGTTTAGTATTCTCTGTTAAGCTATAAGAATTCTGATTGGTATTCGATGACGTTAACACTGTTACTGGACAAATTGCGATTGTAGCAAGTATCTTGATGCCGAGGTACACTGCGAAAAATGCGAGCTCCACCAGGGTAATGAACGATATTCCCATAAGCAGAGACATCACGCCGCCAGCTTCCGAAATTAGTGAGACACTCTGAAACAGTTGCATTAACATTTGATGTAGAACAGTGGATTCGAACATAATTTCGTAGCTAGAACAAAGCAAAGCTATACAGGGTTAGCAAATTATTTTCAAGCTTTCATAGCTATGTCATTCTTTTCAACTTTTTCCAGAGTGCGCATAAAGTCTCACAGGTCATACAAAATCCTGTGATGCGATAAGCTTAATGATGATGTAAATGTTATAAAGTTAATTGTTCCTACCGCTGTTCCTTTGCTTGTCGTCATCTTTGCACGAACTGAGCTGGTCCTTTCGGGTCGCGTTTTGTTAACTTGACGAAAATGTAATGTAAAACAAAAGTTTGATGTTTTCGCTAAATTTTATTAATGTCACCTGCACACTTTGAAAGGTGTCAATTTTTGAAAGAAGCACTTTTTCTATAAATCAGTTAATGAAATACAGCGCAGGATAACAATGAGAGTGACACCCACTCGCGGTTCAAAAGTAAGCTGCTTCACTTCCACTCGCTTTTCTCTCGAGATTCTTCCGGGACACCCTTATCTAAATGCTCACTAACAATTCGGACGTTCAAATATCTATGCTACTCCAAATAAAAATTTTAACTCCTACTCAGTTCCCAATTAGTCTATTCAGTGCAGTTCACAAGCAATCAGCTCACAAATGTTGCTTTGAATTTCACTCGTATGCTACTCCCAATTGCAATCGCTACTCCCAAATTCACTAGCTACTTCCAATTTCACTCGTTACTCTCAATTTCTCTCGCTATTTCCAATTTAACTTGCTATTTCCAATTTCACTCGCTATTCCCAATTTCAGTCGCTACTCTCAATTTCATTCGCTACGCCCAAATTCACTAGCTAAATTTCAGTCGTTACTCCTAATTTCATTCGTTACTAGCCATTTCACTCACTACTTCCAATTTCAGTCGCTACTCCCAATTTCATTCGCTACTCCCAATTTCAGTTGCTACTCCCAATTTCACTCACTACTCCCAATTTCACTCGCTACTCCCAATTTCACTCGCTACTCCCAAATTCACTAGCTACTTCCAATTTCAGTCGCTACTCCCAATTTCATTCGCTACTCCCAATTTCAGTCGCTACTCCCAATTTCACTAGCTACTTCCAATTTCAGTCGCTACTCCCATTTTCATTCGCTACTCCCAATTGCAATTGCTACTCCCAATTTAACTCGTTACTCCCAAATTCACTAGCTACTTCCAATTTCACTCGTTACTCTCAATTTCTCTCGCTATTTCCAATTTAACTTGCTGTTTCCAATTTCACTCGCTATTCCCAATTTCATTCGCTACTCCCAATTTCACTCGCTACTTCCAATTCCAGTCGCTACTCCCAATTTCATTCGCTACTCCCAATTGCAATTGTTACTCCCAATTTAATTCGTTACTTCCAAATTCACTAGCTACTTCCAATTTCACTCGTTACTCTCAATTTCTCTCGCTATTTCCAATTTAACATGCTACTTCCAATTTCAGACGCTACTCCCAATTTCATTAGCTACTCCCAATTTCACTCGCTACTTCCAATTTCACTCACTACTCCCAATTTCATTCGCTACTCCCAATTTCATTCGCTACTTCCAATTTCAGTCGCTAATCCCAATTTCATTCGCTACTCCCAAATTCACTAGCTACTTCCAATTTCAGTCGCTACTCCCAATTTCACTAGCTACTTCCAATTTCAGTCGCTACTCCCATTTTCATTCGCTACTCCCAATTGCAATTGCTACTCCCAATTTAACTCGTTACTCCCAAATCCGCTACGCTACTTCCAATTTCACTCGTTACTCTCAATTTCTCTCGCTATTTCCAATTTAACTTGCTGTTTCCAATTTCACTCGCTATTCCCAATTTCATTTGCTACTCCCAATTTCACTCGCTACTCCCAATTGCAATTGCTACTCCCAATTTAACTCGTTACTCCCAATTTCACTAGCTACTTCCAATTTCACTCGTTACTCTCAATTTCTCTCGCTATTTCCAATTTAACTTGCTATTTCCAATTTCACTCGCTATTCCCAATTTCAGTCGCTACTCTCAATTTCATTCGCTACGCCCAAATTCACTAGCTAAATTTCAGTCGTTACTCCTAATTTCATTCGTTACTAGCCATTTCACTCACTACTTCCAATTTCAGTCGCTACTCCCAATTTCATTCGCTACTCCCAATTTCAGTTGCTACTCCCTAGCAATACGTTTAATGTCCATGTACTTCGTTCAGGTACGTATTGTTCGGGAGTAGCAACTGAAATTGGGAGTAGCGAATGAAATTGGGAGTAGCGACTGAAATTTGGAAGTAGTGAGTGAAATGGCTAGTAACAGAATGAAAATTAGGAGTAACGACTGAAATTTAGCTAGTGAATTTGGGCGTAGCGAATGAAATTGAGAGTAGCGACTGAAATTGGGAATAGCGAGTGAAATTGGAAATAGCAAGTTAAATTGGAAATAGCGAGAGAAATTGAGAGTAACGAGTGAAATTGGAAGTAGCTAGTGAAATTGGGAGTAACGAGTTAAATTGGGAGTAGCAATTGCAATTGGGAGTAGCGAGTGAAATTGGGAGTAGCAAATGAAATTGGGAATAGCGAGTGAAATTGGAAACAGCAAGTTAAATTGGAAATAGCGAGAGAAATTGAGAGTAACGAGTGAAATTGGAAGTAGCTAGTGAATTTGGGAGTAACGAGTTAAATTGGGAGTAGCAATTGCAATTGGGAGTAGCGAATGAAAATGGGAGTAGCGACTGAAATTGGAAGTAGCTAGTGAAATTGGGAGTAGCGACTGAAATTGGAAGTAGCTAGTGAATTTGGGAGTAGCGAATGAAATTGGGATTAGCGACTGAAATTGGAAGTAGCGAATGAAATTGGGAGTAGCGAATGAAATTGGGAGTAGTGAGTGAAATTGGAAGTAGCGAGTGAAATTGGGAGTAGCTAATGAAATTGGGAGTAGCGTCTGAAATTGGAAGTAGCATGTTAAATTGGAAATAGCGAGAGAAATTGAGAGTAACGAGTGAAATTGGAAGTAGCTAGTGAGGATTTGGAAGTAACGAATTAAATTGGGAGTAACAATTGCAATTGGGAGTAGCGAATGAAATTCGGAGTAGCGACTGGAATTGGAAGTAGCGAGGTGAAATTGGGAGTAGCGAATGAAATTGGGAATAGCGAGTGAAATTGGAAACAGCAAGTTAAATTGGAAATAGCGAAATAGAGAGTAACGAGTGAAATTGGAAGTAGCTAGTGAATTTGGAGTAACGAGTTAAATTGGGAGTAGCAATTGCAATTGGGAGTAGCGAATGAAATTGGGAGTAGCGACTGAAATTGGGAGTAGCCCATGAAATTGGGAGTAGCGAGTGAAATTGGGAGTAGCCCATGAAATGGGGAGTAGCGAATGAAATTGGGAGTAGCGAGTGAAATTGGGAGTAGCGAGTGAAATTGGGAGTAGCGAGTGAAATTGGGAGTAGTGAGTGAAATTGGGAGTAGCAACTGAAATTGGGAGTAGCGAATGAAATTGGGAGTAGCGACTGAAATTGGAAGTAGTGAGTGAAATGGCTAGTAACGAATGAAATTAGGAGTAACGACTGAAATTTAGCTAGTGAATTTGGGCGTAGCGAATGAAATTGAGAGTAGCGACTGAAATTGGGAATAGCGAGTGAAATTGGAAATAGCAAGTTAAATTGGAAATAGCGAGAGAAATTGAGAGTAACGAGTGAAATTGGAAGTAGCTAGTGAATTTGGGAGTAGCGATTGCAATTGGGAGTAGCATACGAGTGAAATTCAAAGCAACATTTGTGAGCTGATTGCTTGTGAACTGCACTGAATAGACTAATTGGGACCTGAGTAGGAGTTAGAATTTTTATTTGGAGTAGCATAGATATTTGAACGTCCGAATTGTTAGTGAGCATTTAGATAAGGGTGTCCCGGAAGAATCTCGAGAGACAAGCGAGTGGAAGTGAAGCAGCTTACTTTTGAACCGCGAGTGGGTGTCACTCTCATTGTTATCCTGCGCTGTATTTCATTAACTGATTTATAGAAAAAGTGCTTCTTTCAAAAATTGACACCTTTCAAAGTGTGCAGGTGACATTAATAAATTTTAGCGAAAACATCAAACTTTTGTTTTACATTACATTTTCGTCAAGTTAACAAAACGCGACCCGAAAGGACCAGCTCAGTTCGTGCAAAGATGACGACAAGCAAAGGAACAGCGGTAGGAACAATTAACTTTATAACATTTACATCATCATTAAGCTTATCGCATCACAGGATTTTGTATGACCTGTAAGACTTTATGCGCACTCTGGAAAAAGTTGAAAAGAATGACATAGCTATGAAAGCTTGAAAATAATTTGCTAACCCTGTATAGCTTTGCTTTGTTCTAGCTACGAAATTATGTTCGAATCCACTGTTCTACATCAAATGTTAATGCAACTGTTTCAGAGTGTCTCACTAATTTCGGAAGCTGGCGGCGTGATGTCTCTGCTTATGGGAATATCGTTCATTACCCTGGTGGAGCTCGCATTTTTCGCAGTGTACCTCGGCATCAAGATACTTGCTACAATCGCAATTTGTCCAGTAACAGTGTTAACGTCATCGAATACCAATCAGAATTCTTATAGCTTAACAGAGAATACTAAACTAACGTCGGTAGCTTGAACCCCCTTTATGCATCATTTACCTTAAGATGTGTGCACCTAGGGCCGGATTCTGTCACCGAGCCAATTCCGGCTCCTGACAAAACGCAAAGCTACATCCAGCTCTTCATAAATAAAATAAATCTCTAAGCTATGCTAATGCGTTTGTACGAGCCGGGAGTGGCCATGTCTCAGGGTTTGGTAGCCGGGACGCACTACAGAAAACAATATTTATTACATTCAGTTTAGAAGATTGTGTTACAGGGAAAATATTTAGCTCAGGACCCAAAAAGGCAAGATTAGTAGTAATTAAAGCAAGACGCATAAATGTAGATAAATAAATACGTTAATATGGCTATTTTCAAAATTTTTGTTTGCTTTTTACAAGCCAGCCTAGTAGCTATGTAAAACACACTGTTTTATGCATGAAAATTACGCTATTGTAACTGGAAGGCTGTTTTACGAATATATGACCATAAATATCACCAATTTCCAGTTTTTAGCGATTTTCCGTTGTCGTCATATATTTCCGGCTTTTAGAGCCGGTTCCGGCCCTTGTGACAATTTATCAGCCTCGCTTTACTATTAGCTAAATATATTTGTAGGGTCTGTCTCGGCCCAAAAAATGTCACACTGGCTGACCGCGGCTAGCCAAGAATGGCTTTAGAGCCGCGGCAGACTGTGACAAAATCCGGCCCCACACAGCTTAAGGTAAATGATGCATTAGACCGGAATGGTTGGTCACAAAATACGACGCTGAAAGCTGCTCCAATTCAGTTTTCAACTAACATTCAACATCTTAAACGTTGTAATGGGTGAAGGATTGTACAGTTTATCGATGTCTTATAAGTAACAGTTGTCGTATGGTTTGCCCCGGTCTTGTGACGAGTTCAAACGAGATTGAACGAGTAAACAGTACAACCATGCATACAAATATTTGAATGCATACCTAGGCAACCTGTGACATAGTTGTAGCAAACTATGTTGCAATTGTTGCTATCAGCAATAAACTCAATTTTGTCTATTCGAGAAGTTATTCTTTTCACAGATAAATTTTGCACATCAGATTTAACTACACAGACTTCTAATCGAACTAGTTTGCTTTGAAAAAACAATTTAAAATTGCATATTTGCGGCTGTAAAATACGTTATTTTCTGCAAACCAGGATATGTTGCGAAGAGACGAAAGTTATAAAACATTTTCGCTTTAAAACAATGTCGCAAATTTAATCGTTTATTGTCGATATTTAATAAAGCCTTGATGCAAAATTTAAATTTATTTCTGTTACTAAAATCACAGGTGCTCAAGATCCTCCAGTTTAGGGGTTATAGATGATCTCATTAGAACCTTGTAGATGATCGAAAAGCGCTAATTCTGTGGAAAGCCGGAAACTGATTAAAAAACGATAATACTAACAAATTGCAATTGGATGATGATTTTGACGAAATTATGCATCATTTACGATAAGATGCGTGCGTCAGGGTCAAATTATGTCACGCGTCCAACTCAACTAGTTCGGGTGAACTATAGCTTAGCTCGACTACTATCGTACATTTTTATAGTTTACCTATTCTTAATATGACAAACAGGGAGCTTAGCTAGGCTCTGCCTGACAAAACGGTTGGGCGGATTTTGATGTAAGATAGCTCATTCGAACCGCAATGGTGATTTAGAGGTAGTGATGGAGCCCGATTTTTGAATTTTTTCCCGTGGGAAAAGTTATGGATAAAAATGACGTCATTTTGGCCCATTTTTGGGACCCCCTCCATGTTTTGCGAATTTTCTCAATAAGTAAACGAGGTATCCGCAAACTAATAACTAATAGGCCTATTCCATGTAGCTTTACCAAGGCTTTCCAATGATATAAAAAGTTTTTCAACTACTTCCCAATCTGGAGTATATTAACTTATAGTTGGCCCCAAATTCATATTTGGTGAAAAGTCGTGGATAAAGCACCTGAATGTGTGTTTATTGTTGCTTTTAGTGTCTTATATGGGGTTTTCTGGGCAGATAATCTCATTTCAAGTGTTAAAAATATTGTTGGGCAAATATATTTTACACTTATGGTTTATAATTGGCATAAAAAATGACGTTTTCCAAATTTTTGGTGAGAAGTCGTGGGAAAAGCACCTGAATGTGTGTTTATTGTTGGTCTTAGTGTCGGATATGGGGTTTTCTGGGCCGACAAGCTCATTGCGAATGTCAAAAATATTGTGTGGCAAATATTTTTCACACTTCTGCTTCGGGGAATTGTTCTCACCACTCGAATTCTGGCTCGCAAGCGAGCTTCACTAGTTTAGTATTATGCTTAGTGTAATAGCATTTTGTTATATAGTATTTTCACATTAATTCTAAGTTATACATTTGTTTTAATATATACAATTAACGTTTTAAGCTGTATGCCGCTTTTGAGGTATTATTTAGATACGTATAATAAAACGTCATGTTCACTGACTAAATAGTTTCTGGCTTAATTTATAGGGCTCAGCTGAACGTCTCGAGACAAAAGCACAGTCCGGCTCGATGCTCGATGACAAATGCATAGCCTAGCTAGGCTATTCAAAATTTTAATAGTCGAGCTGGACTGTATGCGTGACATAGTAGCTAGCCCATTTGAATGCGTGGCATAATTAGGACCACGCGCAAGCATCTTATTGTAAATGATACATTGGGTGGCGTAATGAGAAAAATGGAAAACACCAGGCATATATGTAATATAATTAAGTAATGTAAAAAATGAACTTTTAATATTACTAAATTTAATAATAAAAATGAGAGAGAAAAGTAATGAAAATGATACTAAGAAATAGATACGACATAAATAGAAATAGATCGGTGTGGAACAGCCACCAAGCATGACCCCAAGGTAACTGCCGTAACCTAAACTAATGAAGCTCGCTCGGGCTCCGTCACTACACCTAATCGACCATTGCGGTTCGAATGAGCTATCTTGCATCAAAATCCGCCCAACCGTTATCGATATCCAGGTGCGATACACACAGACACGCAAAGACAGGACCTCCTCAATTCCCCCAGAGCCAAAATTGAAAATTCTCGTTTCACTCGCTTGCTTCGCTCGCGAGTGAAATGAGCGAGACTTTAATTTGACATAAAACCAAATTTAAGAAATTTGTTAATATTGCAATGTTTAACGGCAGTATTTATGAGAAAAGCGCAGTATGCCAAGTTACGGCACCCACAAGCAGTACAGAGCTGAGTGCCGGCTGCAACGGTAACAAGTTAATATTTTGATTCGTTTTGAAAACAACCGCGCGACTCCCGACTACTCTCCTACTTGACGATGCCGGCCCATGGCATAATGAGCACACTGCAAAGCTAAAAAACACAATTATATACTGCAAAAATATTATAGCCAGTAAGAACATAACTCAGTTATGCATATATTCAGATGTAAATATACAAAATTGCTAAAGTTTATATAATTGGAAAATTATATTCAAAATGTCAAAGCGAAATTGTTCATTTAAATGAAATTATAATAAGTTTTTGACCAGTTTTATGTTTTGACAGCAATGTGACAGTCTTTCGGAAGTATTTGTTATCACAAATGAAAAACGATAAAATAAACATTTTTACTGAATAATGAGGAAAATTATTCCAAATTTGTAGTTAAATAAACAACAGTTGTACCCTTTTTGCCATAGATCGTTCATTGATGTTGTTCGAACGATATCCGAGTTGATTATAAGGACTTATAGCTATACCTGGCGTGGTTTGCCAGGGAAGACGTGAATTTCGAATCGTTTCGTAGTCGCCTGGGGCATTCGGTCCAGTCGTTGTGTCAGGATCAATCACGTTTGTTGCGTGTTATGATGGACCATTGCGAGCAATCGTTGTTGTTGTCCGTTGGCTTCGGTGCCGGATATTAGACACGGACCTCGGTTGAGTTATTGTTCAAATAATCTCGGTAGCCTTCCGCATGGCCTTCACGATCGAAAAGTGACATAAGTCTCAGTCTTCTGTTTGTTTGGAATGTCCACCAGCCTATCGACCACGTTCGAATTCAAACGCTGTGGGCTGAATGGAATGCAAAACTTGTTTGAAATGAGCAACTCCCTTGTTTGAATTTTAGTCCCAAAGTCGAAGACTCGCTTTACGGATTTCCAGTCCCAGATGTTGAATAAACACAGTGTCTGGTTTTATTTGTCATCTCTTTTCTGATGAAAATTTCCTTTCGCGAATATTGTACGGCTAGAATAAATATATAAGATACAGTGTATGCTGGAATCGGACAGCTAATGGTTATACCATTCGTAAGTTCGGTCAGCAATGCTCGAAACGCTTGTCAATTTTCTTGCAGCAAGCACCACAAATGATTAGGAATTTGCAGCAATGGAGTATAGATTCAGCTGGTATATCGAAATAATACAATACCAGTCGTAGACGATAATTTGCCAGTACTGATCGTAGCATTAATACCGATTCGTCCAATAAGTTGATTTGGGTAACCGGATTTTCACTGTTCTCCGGGTGAGATGAAGACACTCGACAATCATTTGATCGCCGGATCTTGACTGCCTTGTGTGTGGCAGTATTGCCTTACATTTGGCTGGCACGATGGACCTGCTATCACATGCGGCATTCGACAAATGGATGGGAATTCCTGATGCGCCAATTTACTAAGAATTTCTGTCATAAGTTATGCGTAACAAACCTTTTTATAAACGCGTATAATTACGTTTGCCACAACACTGAACCGTATTATTGCAGCGCCTCTGGTTAAATGGCCATTTCCTGTATATATCCGCCAGTTTGCCTGTATGCAGCTACCATTTAGAAAAATGTTATATATAAAAATATACGTAAATTTTAACCAAAGGTATGGTGATTTTTTGGGGCGACTCCCTGGCTTGATAAAAACAGCAAGAGTATATGTAATATTTGACTGTATTACATTGAATTGCCAAAAGATCACGATTGTTATGCCGTTGGTAATAATTTTAGGCAGGGCTAAAATCCGGCCCCGGCCCTGAAACGGCCACGGCTACAGTGGTAAAAGCCGGCCCGGCCACGGATCCCGCCAAGGGTAAAATCCGGCCCGGCGCCGGATCCGGCCAAAGGTAAAGCCGGCCCTGGCCCCGGATCTGACCAAAGGTAGAAAGAGCCAGCCCCAGGCCAGTGTAAAAGCCTATGCAGGATAAAAAGTAACCCCGGCTCCAGAGCTGAAGAGAGCCGCATTAAGAATGAAACGCTAAGAACTATATTTTTAGAATAATTTTTAAATCGGGCATATCGTTTGAGTGTCAAAGTCCTATACTGGGAACATGCCATGATATCTCTGCAGTCAAAAAGTCTCTTGGGTAGCAACAGTAGAACTGCGAGATCTGAAAATATCGATACTTTGTCAAAATGCTCCGAAAAATGCTCCGAAAGTACTGGGGCGGAAAATGCCGAAAAGGTCCAACCTGAAAGCTCATCCGGCACCAGACTATGATGCAGTAGTATTTAGGCAAAAAACTAAAAATGTAGAAACAGTACAGTTATCATCAAAACGACTGAAAACCCAATCAGAGTTGCCACTGGTGCCAAAATGACGTGGTGGGGGACAAGTATCGGCTCAGAAACACATGTCATTTCGACAACATGTTACAACATTTACGTTACCTTTTTGGAATCACCAGGTCTGAAAAAGTGAACTGGAGTTGCAAGAAATAGTAACCAAAGCGAAAACATTCTGAAACAAGTTATTAATTGCATGAAAGTTGCAGCATTTGACCGAGTCTAAGATTTGTGGATCCATCTCACAAAAACTCTTTACCATCGGAAAATTTGAGTAACGGGCTTGTTGGTTTACACGGGAGTGAAGAAGAACGATTTCTTGACTTTTTCAACACTGCTTTTTCTCTTTGTGTGAGGACAACTTAATACGATAATACTAGATTTTGCCCAGCTCCGATATAAAATAGAAATATTCGGCGTTAAGTTGATAAACCACACTGAATTTGGGGACACCAAACAACAGATTTGATCTTCTCTTATGGTATCATACCATCGTTGTGGTCAAAAACATACGGTGACTTTGCCGCCAAACGTTGTGTGCCTCTATAGCCACCGGTTCGCTGTCCACGATGTCGAAAACGGCAGAAGTTTTTTGCCGTGCTTGCAACGGCATTACAACAGCTGACCCTGAACCGTTTAAAGAAACTTGTTGGCTTTACCCGCTAGAGCTGAAAAACACATGGGGTTTTCCTTTGGCAAAGCAGTTACCAAGACTGTTACTTGTTTCATCGCGTGTGTTTCGATTACGGCTATCATTTTACCTGCAAACGAATTGTAAAATAACTGTGTACGAACGTTCACCAGTTCAAAAGCTATTATTAAATCCATAAGATCTTGCATTTTAGTGTTTAAAGAGTCGGCTTGGACTATACAGGACATTTCTCAATGTCAACGCTGACTTCATAACAAAATCAACTAGTCTGGGGAAGCTGTGATACCTATCGATATAGTCAGCTGTCACTTTATGCGGACATTCGAATAGTCGCTGGCAACTATAGGACAAAGCCAAGCCATGGTGCACACAACTTAACTTGAATGCCCCATTATTGCAGTTTGGAGATTCATCAACTTCTAACCCGACCTCTTGCAGAATACACAATTACGAGCTCTACAGAATGTTGCTATCGTTTACTACCAGCTACGTAGCCAAAAATGTCCGATTGGAGATGCTGTCTGAGGTCCGCACCACTACGCTCTCCACTGATATTCAATCCCTGTTGTATTCCCAGAGGCGTAGATCCACGTTGAGTTGTAGAAAACAAACGGTTATTGAAAGCCGACAGAAGTAAGCGAACAAAACGTAGTAAACAAGACAGTAAAAGTAACGTTGAATCGAGACAATAAGAAACAGTAAACTGAACAGTAATGAAACAGTACTTCAGCAGTAACTAAAACTCAAGTTGTGGTAAGCAACCGTCTTAAAATATAATCAAAGAATCTTCTAGAATAATCATGACATCAGTCTTCGAAATCCGTAGAACATTCTAGCAGGATCGAGATGCCGTCACTCCACGTGTGAGGATGTCCTCGTACATCATAGGAGCTTCCAGAACAGGATCGAATATAATTGCAAAATGTTCTGGCGAATCAAATCCATTAACACCTCCCCGCCTAGCCGAAGATTTACCTTGACTGCGAGTAGTGTTTTCGCGGACTCCTTTTTGTTGTCCGCTTTGAACGCCGTAGTTGCTGACCGCCGGAACTGGACGCATCGTCGATAGTTTATTCTCCTTCTGTCTGAGGTACTTCGGCGATTATCCGCAGTATTTGTGGCACCTGTTGAATCAACATCTACGCTAGGTGCGTTGTCATCTTGAGAAACGTTCCTTGGCTGCAGTTGTTCGACGTGTCGCCGCCAGGTGGGTCCTCGTGGATAAACACGGACGTTGACTGTACGGGTGCCTTTTCGCTGTGTGGCTACAGCGGGCACCCAACGTGGCTGCTTGTCGTGATGGGGTCCAAAGTACAGAGCATAAACCGGATCACCGACTTTATAAGCAGGGTCCACTTTTGCAACAGTTTGAAATATGGGATTTGCTAGCTTCTTTGGCTTGCTTATCTTGAGCAGTGTAAGCTGGGCACGGAAGCAGAGTGTCTGTCGATTTTCGTCAGAATTTGTCTTGAATTAAGCAACTCACTGGGGGAATATCCGCTGGAGTTAGGAGTGCGACGATATTGCATCAGGAACTCTTGCATTCAGGATTTGCTAGCTTCTTTGGCTTGCTTACCTTCAGCAGTGTAAGCTGGGGACGGAAGCAGAATGTCTGTCGATTTTCGTCTGAATTTGTCTTGAATTAAGTAACTCACTGGGGGAATATCCGCTGGAGTTAGGAGTGCGACGATATTGCATCAGGAACTCTTGCAAGGCTTTTCTCGTAGGAAGGCTTGATTTCCGTAAAGCTTGCTTGAAAGTTTGGACGAGTCGTTCTGCAGATCCATTGGTAGCAGGATTAAGATGAATAATTCCTCGTTCTTTGCACCATGCCTGGAATTCTTTCGACATGAATGCTGATGCATTGTCCGTGACCAATGTATGAGCATATCCGAAATGAGCAAAATTCTGTTCCAGAAGATCAATCGTTGCCTTTGCTGTGACCGCCTGAATTGTGTGAATACATGGATATTTTGAATATGCGTCCGTTAAAATCATCCAATTAGTCCCCAGGAAATTAATAGCATGATCAAGATACAAACGGGTCCATGATTTTTCTGGTAGCATTCATGGATGAATTGCAGGTTTTAGTGGTTTGTTTTGGTGCTCCACACAACTGGTGCCAGTGCGGCAGGTTGCTTCGATATCATCATCAATTTTTGGCCAGTAGACAGCCGTACGTGCAAGCTGCTTCATACGCTGCATGCCAAAGTGTCCCAGGTGCAACTATTCCAAGACATATCGGCGAAGATTGGCAGGGATCACTACTCTGGATCCAAGTACTAAGCAACCGTTAAAAATAGATAGCGAATCAGCCAACTTACGGTAACGTTGCATTTCCGGGCCTTCGTCGTTCATCTTTGGGGGCCATCCTTCACGCGTGAATCGAAGCACTACTGAAATCACTGGATCTTTCGCCGATTCGCGGGCCAATGAATGTTTGTCAGTAGGAGTGACTTTGTTACTGATGTTTTGAATGGCACAGACCATAGCTGCATCGTCTTCGCTTTCCTCCCTGTCGAACTGGAAATCGTCAGCCGCAGGTAGACGACTCAGGACATCAGCATTCGCATGATCAGCTGTTTTGCGGAATTCAATTTGGTAATCAAATTGTCCCAACATGAGAGCCCAACGTGCCAATCTTGTTTGCGGCGAGAATCGGTGTTTCTCTTCCGGGCCCAAACATGGCAATAAGTGGTCGATGACCTGTGACCAACGTAAATTTCCTTCCATAAAGGTATTGGTAAAATTTCTTTAACCCGAAGATAATAGCGAGTGCTTCCTTCGGAATCTGACTGTAGTTTTTCTGGGATTCATTAAGAATTTTTGAGACGTTGCAAATTGGCCGCTTGCTTCCATCTGGATAGCGGTGAAATAGTACTGCACCAATTGCAACGTTGGAAGCATCGCAAGCAACTCCTAATGGTACTGATTCGTTATAATAACCAGCACGTTTTCAGAGGAAAGAAGTCGCTTTAGTTGATCGAATGCATATTGTTGTTCAGCGTCCCATTTCCAGGGCGTCTTCTTCTTTGTAAGACGGAACAGTGGTTCGGAAATTGTAGCCAGGTTGGTAGGAAGGAACTTGGGGTAAAACTTTACCGAGCCTAAGAATGCTCTCAGACTGGACACGTCTTGTGGTGCCGGTAATTTGAGGACATCGTCGACCTTTGGTCCTTTGGCGATTCCTTCTGGCGAAAGTAGTGTCCAAGATATTCAACCCACAGTTGTGCAAACTGACATTTTTCCAGTCGGCAGCGGAGTCCTTTATTATCTAGACGCTGAAGTAATCGTCGGAGATTACGCAGATGATCATTAGCATTTTTGCCACTGACCAAAATGTCATCCAGATAGACAGCAATACCAGGTAGATCTTGTGTAAGCTGATCCATGGTTTGCTGAAAGTAACCTGGGGCGGACTTGGTGCCAAATGGCAGTCGTTTTTGAAGAAGCACACCTTTGTGTGTATGGAGAACAAGTTTCCTTTGACTTCTTGGGCCTAGTTTGATCTGGTTATACGCATCGGCCAGATCAATCTTTGTAAACCCGTATCCACCTCCTAGTTTACGCATGAGATCCTCCGGAAGAGGTAGTGGGTGTCGATGGTCTTTTAGATGCCGGTTTATACTGACAGAGTAATCACCACAAACGCGCAATGCAGGCTTAGTTTCACCTAGACGGAGTGCTTTGCGAGCGGAAACAACTGGCGTGCCGTATTCATTGAACTGAGTCGGCTCACAAACTCCTTTAGCAATGCCGCGTTCGTACGCTTTCTCCAAATCGGCTTGGATGGCGGAAGGGTCCGGTCTTGCTTTGCAGAAAATCGGGTGTGATTGTCGCTTGAATTCGACTTCTAGTTCAAAGTCTTCAAGGCATCCCAGTTCTGACTTCCAAAGGTTGGGGAATTCTTCGCAGAGTTCTTTGCATTGGTCTCGTAGCTTAATGTCAGCCTTGAGATGACTAAACACTGCGTTGCAAGAAATTACATTGTTCATTGCCTTATCCACGGAGATTCCCAAATGTTTGGTTGCCTCTCGTCACAAGAGGTTCAAGTCAGGAATGTCGGTTACCGTAAATCGAACGTCACAACCAAACTGTGACCCTTGGCAACGAGTATTCCTAACAAAAGTGCCTTTCATTGGCAAATCATGTTTGCTGGCGGTCTCATAGCGGCAGCAGGGGTTATCTAACTTCGGCCGTCCCAACCTATGCCAATAGTCAGTGGATATGAAATTACCTGTAGTGGCAGTATCCAGCTCAAGCACGCACCGTTTGCCATCAATCTCTAGCGATACTTCAACCTTTGGCATATTGTCGGGGGATTCCTTGACCGTGTTGATGAATTCAATTCTTTTCACGGAATTTTTGTTTGCCTTTGATGTGGAAAGCTTTCTGCGGCAGACCTTTTCCAAATGACCCTTGAGATTGCAATGGTTGCACTCAGCCTCTTTGAATCGACAATCGTTTGCCTTCTGGTTCGGTTGACCGCGGCGGTAGCAGGTTACCTTTGTCTTGCCCGAATCACTGAAATTCCCTGAGGATTCCATTGCATGGGCCTTGAGATGCTGCTTCACCTTATTTACCGGCTTTAGCTTGGAGTCGTAGACGGTTTCTTTGGCGACTTTAGCGGCATCTTCCGTTTCAGTTGCGATTTCAATTGCGCGAGCGAAATTCAGTTCGTCGTCTTTGAACTTGAAAAGCGCCTTGTGAACGGCTTCATTGTTGATAGAGCAAATGAAGCGAGTGCGCAATGCCTCGTCCTGGGGGTCCTTAATAGACGCAAAGTCGCACGTTGCAGCGTCTTGCCGAATGCGCGCCGCCAGTTCCTGAATTGTTTCGCCGGGTTTGCGCTGCATATCGCTCCAGAACTTGAATCGTTCCCGGACGATTAAACCTTTTGGATCGAACTGATCTTTCATGAAGGCGACTATTTCGTTAAAAGTCAGTTCGTTGATATCAGTAGGAGGGGTCTTTTGAGCCGGGAGATTAACCAATACCTTGTACGTAGTGGCTGATTGGTTTGTAAGAAATACTTGTGCTTTCTTAATTGCCAGCATCAGAATGAGCACCCAGGAGGTGCAGAACCTAGCGTAATAATCGGTCCAAAGTTCAGACGTTGAATCAAAAGGAGGGAAGTTCGGAGTCGCCGAGGTGACCGTTGAAGGAGAAGTTAAAATCGTACCTGACGTGATCTTCCCAAGTATACTTTCGAACCTTGTCTGATCGTCCTTCCGTTGTTGCTCCATCTTCAGCATCATTTCTTGTTGTTGCTGAAGTTGTTGCGGCAGTCGATCGTAGTGTTGAACAAGATCCTACTCAGTGCGCCAGAAGGCTTCCGTTGTATTCCCAGAGGCGCAGATCCACGTTGAGTTGTAGAAAACAAACGTTTGAAAGCCAACAGAAGTAAGTGAACAAAACGTAGTAAACAAGACAGTAAAAGTAGCGTTGAATCGAGACAATAAGAAACAGTAAGCTGAACAGTAAGAAACAGTCCTTCAGCAGTAATTAAACAGCAATTCAAGTTGTGGTAAGCAACCGTCTTTAATCAAAGGATCTTCTAGTATAATCATGACATCAGTCTTCGAAATCCGTAGAACATTTTAGAAGGATCGAGATGCCGTCACTCCACGTGTGAGGATGTACTCGTACATCATAGGAGCTTCCAGAACAGGATTGAATATAATTGCAAAATGTTCTGGCGAAGCAAATCCATAACAATCCCAAACCGAACCATCTATTAAAAACAATGTTTGAGGTCACTATAAATTCATATATTCACGCAGTCCTTGATATCAGGCGAAAGCCAGTGCGAAATTTTCTGCATGCATTCAATGCGAAAGTTAAGGGGCGAGGGTGTGGACCTCAGCATGGATCTGGCTGCATCCCAGGACCGTGGGGTCGGCGCATGGTCTACGGGGTGTGCTGAGACTAAGGCGCTGGAAGATTATACACCTACGATCCTGTGTGGTTAATGCAAAATAGGCTGAAAAAGGAATATCACCTCTCCCTATGCTCACGCCTGGATTCAATTACTGAAAATTTAGAAAATTTAGTGTCGTTAAAGATAATTAGTCAGCAGTGACTGATTAACTGATGCAGTGCGGCGTGCAAATTTTCACGGTTTTAAGTGTCGGCTTCAAAAAACTTTACTACAAAAACACTTTAGAGGGTAAACTCACCTCCCAAATTCTCCAGTTCGCCTATGAGCTTACCCGACTTCCCAATAGACATATTCAACACAAAACATGCGAGAGGATTTATAAGCCTAACGACCTAAAGTTTTTTCAATAATTTACATAGCTAGGTTATTTTATTTCGGTATATTTAAAAGTTTTTGATAAGTTCAGTTATTTTTTACTGCTCCCCTAGTGTAGAGGGTTTGGTGTGCTACCAAGGTATACCGGGGCTAAAATCCAAATTTTTATGATTTTTCACAAAATTATTTATTATGTCGCCCCCTCAAAAGTTTAATTTATCAAAATCTTATACTCGGCCCTTCTGTATGCACTTATATTTTAAGGCGCCTATACTCGGGCCTTATATCTACTACTATTTGGCAAGGAAACGCCTATACTCGGGTTTCCGGTTTTACTGAGCTTGCTTATTGATTGTCGTCATCGTTGCGCAAAGAATTTTCTATTTGGATGTTATGGTTCCTAGTGAAAGTAGTGTATAGTGAAGGAGAGAACTATGGTTGCGGCACAATTAAGTATCTTTAACCCATTATTATTTTAATTAGTAATATTTGTTTTCCTTATAAAATCTAGAACAGCGGTAATAAGGACTTACTAGGAGCGATAGGTAGTATAACACTAGGGCTAGTAATACTTTACAAATTTTGGCCCAGCGTCGAGTGAGTGTTAACCAGGGCGAGATTGCAGGTGGGACTCAATAAATTTAGTAGTACTAACACATCAGTGGCTACCGTCCGGCGTCATTGTGTGGAACGTACTATTCTTGAGTAGACCGGTTGAGTAAGGAGCGAGGATTCGAATAATCACCTCGTTAGATTCCTACCCTTAAACTATTCCAAGGCCAGTAGTGAGAAACTTCCAACTGCATAGTAGTGGACCGCTATTTTACAGTTTTAATAACGTTGTTGGCATCCGCCCGGAGTCGCCTGTATAAAATAACCGGTATTATTTAGCGTAATTCTAAGGCTTAGGTTGAGGTACTCAGATAATCGAACAGTGGCTACCGTCCGGGGTCATTGTTTAATTCCGTTGAAAACCGCCCGGCAGCTCCGTAAACCAGTCTGGCTGATGGTGCTTGCTGGTCGGCCATAGCAAAAAAGCACAACGCGTTTCGACGCTTCAAGCGAACCAATTCTATGACCGCATGGTTAGACTTTGCTGCGAAACGCGAAGTTGCCAATAACTGAAGAGTCTACACGATGATTTGAGCAAAAGTTAGCAGCCAATATTGACGCAGACCGTAAGTCGCTGTTTAATTACGCCCTAAAAAGGGCTCGTGTTCATCCGAGGATTGGTCCCATCACGAAGGTGGATGGCACCAAATCGTCTTCGCCAGTGGATGATTGCCAGGTGTTCAACGACTACGTACTTTTTGTCTGTCTTTAATGATCACCATTTTGTTGCGCCTCCTGCCCGTTATCGCACGTCTGCCCGACTTACAGACATTGTTGTGTCTCCTGAACAGGTTAGAATGGCACTCGGAAAGCTCAGGGTTTCTGCAGCGCCAGGTATCGATAAGATTACAAATCGTCTACTGATCAAAACTAAAGAGACTATTGTTGCATCTCTTGGTAAACTGTTCAACGTTTCACTCGCTTCCGGCTCGTTTGTCCGCCAGTGGCGGGACGCCAAAGTGGTTCCAATATTTAAAGGTTCTGGTGACCGCAGTATGTGTGGTAACTTTCGACCGATCAGCCTCGCTGCTTCAGTTGGCAAAGTACTAGAATTGCTGGTTAGAGATAGACTTACCGAATTTGTCACTGCTCATAATTTACTCTACGACAAACAACACGGCTTCCGGCCGAAACGCTCTACAACTTCCCAACTACTAGAGTTTTTTAATTTTACAACGAAATGTGTAGACCAACATGACTGGGCAGATGTCGTATACGTGGATTTCCAAAAGGCATTCGACAAAGTCAATTCTCGGGCATTGATCCACAAACTTGAAAGGAACGGTATAAGTGGTAATCTGCTCCGCTGGTTCGACAGTTACTTGTCTGGTCGTAGGTAGTGTGTCTCAGTAAATGGTGCTTTGTCCCAGTGGTCCCCGGTGACAAGCGGTGTACCGCAGGGCTCTGTTCTGGGTCCTATTCTATTTCTTATATTCATAGATGACATCGATGACTACTTGTCCTGCGCGATCTTTAAATACGCCGACGACCTCCGGTTGGCCCGACGTGTGCTCAGATACAATCCGGATCTCGATTTCGATTCGTTCCGGTTCGATCTCGACAGTCTATCTTCCTACTGTCATGAGTGGAGTATTGCTTTAAATGAGCTGAAGTGTAAGGTCATGCACTGCGGTGCCGATAATCCATGCGCAGCATACTCATTGATGGGCAATCTATTGTACGTTACTGACTCGGAGAAAGACCTTGGTGTTGTTGTTACCAATAATCTTAAATTTTCCAACCACTGTGCCCATGTCGCTGCCAAGGCCCGCCGGGTCATCTTTGCCTTAAAACGAACCATGCTCTACTGGACGAAATTTGTCTGGATTCATCTTTATCGCTCATTTATCCGCCAACGTGTGGAGTACGCAGTTAGCGTCTGGTGTCCCCACTATGCTCATGATATACAACTAATCGAAAAGGTTCAGCGCCTTGCAACGAAGCTTATTCCAACTATCCGCCAGTGGAACTACGCTGACCGCCTCAGTTTTCTAGGAATTCAGACGGTAGAATCTAGACGTATTAGAAGTGATCTCATCCTGATATGTAAAATGACGCACTCTGACGTTGCCCTAGATCTCTCTAAGTAGTTTGCCGTTGGATATGCTGTGACTCGTGGCCACAATTTCAAGCATGATACTCTCGACATCTCCCGATTGGACGTGCGGAAGTATTTTTTCACTCATAGAGCGGTCCGTTTATGGAACTACCTCCCTCAGTCCGTAGTTAATGCGCCTACGCTGACATCTTTTAAACGTCGGCTCCACTCCGCTAATGTGCTGTCATACTAATCAATTGTTATTTTGTTTCATCTCAATCCGGCCTTGCTCCTATGCAAGGCTGTCCTTCCCTCTGGCATGGACGTTTGCACGACCAACTATCCAGCGATCGCAAACACTTGTCTTCAACCGTACGATGCAGAGGGTCGAACGGTACGTAACGGTACGTCAACCCACAAGGGATTTAGTAAAGTAACAACATAATTCCAAGCACTATCGCTCAAGTATAATCCTTAAACAATAGTGTGATAACTTACGGTTAAGGAGTAGGCCAATACTTGTTAGCTTAAATAAATTTAACGATTAAAGTACTAGATAGGGATTGTGGTCGAGGTATATAGCGAAAGTGAACGTCAAACTGTGCTAGAGAGTCCGGTGAAGCGCTAGCTTGAGCTAAAAGAGTTCGGTACTAAAGAAAGTACCACCATTTTGGTAGCGAGAGCTCGATTAACTGTATTGAAAAACTAGAGCTAAACTTGTGTGAGCAAAAATACCGTACAAAAGAACAGTACCGGTACTTTTCAAAACGAGCATCGAGGAAGTATATACGTAGTTGGATACAGTTATCAAAAGAGTGCCAAAAGTGATCGACGGTGTTATCAGTGCCTAACATTTTATCGTTCGTAATAAACATTTTATATCCATGTCTGTTGACCGACTATCTGGTACTCGAGCACAATGAGCCGAGCAAAAATCACGCCGCATCGCGAAATATAGGGCACTAGCATCGCTCACGAAAGAAAGACGCGCGCCATACCAAGCGTCCCACCGGCATTCTACTGGCCACACCTCGAACCACACAATCTTTCGGTGACGAATCCCGTCCCCTTTTTAATTCCGATAGCCGACATAAAGAAATTCCCATCCAACCCCTACCCCCAACAAAATAATATAAAATAACACCTAGAACCGTTGTTGGGTGCATGCAACCAATTTATTGCAAAGTAGCCGCAATCCTATAACCGAGCTGCACAGTTCAAAAAATTCGTAAATCTAATAAACCGCTTAGCTAATAACTATGTTTTTTTAAATCATTTCCAGCGAGGCAATACAAGACTGGCTACGAAGATTTTGGTGCGGCGCTTAATAGTTTGTTAGGCATCTACTAGGTTACATTGGAGAATCGCGGTCCAAACCCGCCCCAAAAAACCCACAATTTTCCTAAAACCCAAGAGTTTCACCATTTCAGGTACATACCCCTCCCTCCCATCTAAGTCCTTGTTTTTCGTTTTGTTTTCCTTCTTTTCGTTTTAATTTGCATAAATTGCATTAATTTATGCAATTAGCTAACATGCAGTTAGCTTCTTCTTTTTGTTTTTCGTCATTTTGGTAAATGATTAACTGGAGTTGGTTGCATTAGAGAACTGGACTTCTCTTTAAGCTTGACGATTATAGCGTAAAGAATTGCGTCCGGACACCATTTCGGCTTTTGTATTATTTATGGGTAAAAGAATTGCGCTCGTTGTGTATTGCTATTTTATAAATATGCTAAAGTTTGCGTGCTTACATGGCTACTCTCATAAGGAGATAGTTTCAATTTTAAATATGTTTTGATTGTTCTTAACTACGATTTCACGGGTTTTGCTTTTTCTTAGTGCCGCTTATAGTTTTTGTTATGAATTGGCTCTAGAGATTTATGTGTAAAGAAATAGACAATTCCTGAGGAACTCAAAGAATATTATCATGGTTCTGTGCTTGCGTTTCTTGACTAAAGAATTAACGTTCAGGCTCAACTTCACGTCATAAATAGGTACCTTAAACCGTAATTAGCTATAACTTAGTACTAATATTTTCCCTTACAAAATCATAGGGTTAAATAAAAGTATTAATCTATTAGCGGAATACTAAAGAATTTCGGCCCTAAAGCATCGAATGAGAAATTACGAGGGAGAGCAGATTAGGTGGTTCAGAGGAAAGTAGCATCACTTGTTAAGTGAGGCAGCCGTCCGGGGCGGTAAGCAAGTGGTGTTATTCTTGAGAAGACCGGGTGAGTAAAGGGCGTGGAATTGGTTAGCTCATCGAGCCACCATATTCCCTATTGCCAACTTGATCAGCCGTGTGGGGATCGAGACTTTTAAGAAAACTGGATAGTTGCTCGCCACTACTATATAGTTCTTTTCGAGGGTTGCACCTTTTTCAGACTTAAAAATTTTCTGTCTACTAAAACTTTAGGGCCTGCCTCCCTTATGCCTGCTTGGTGTTCCCTGTCGTGGCATGGTTTGTAAACGCAGTAAGTGTGACGTGTTACCAATATGCTTCATTATCAAAACCGTTCACTACCTATGTATTTATTATATAAAAGTGAAATATATTAAAATTTATATATTTTCCAAAATTCACCCGTATTTATATATATACCCCAAACCCTAAATTTCTTAGATAAAATTATCCAAAATACCCTTCTTCTTTTTAAACACACTATTTTCGAAAACATATTCCAAATTCACCCACCTTTTTCCACTATAACCAAAATTTAACGAAATTCCACTTTTTCTTAATTTCCCACCTTTTTCAACTACCCCTCTCCCCCAAAACTTAACCAATGTCCCTAAAATTTTCATATCCTTCTCCCCTTACTATACCTATCTATATATTTAACCCCCTTCCTTCGCCTTTTCCCATTTTCTATATAATTTACCTTTTCTTAAAATTTCCATTTTCCACCAACTCTCCTATTTTTTCAAACTCTTCCTATTTACTCAAAACCGTACCCATATTACTCAAATTTTAACATCCTCTTTCCCTAACCCTATAAATTCATGTATCTTACCCACTCCTATCCCATCTTTCTATTTTTATAAATTTTGCATTTTCTAAAATTCAAATTTTCTCCATTTTTCACATTTTTCAACCACCTCCGATTTTCTCAAATCTTAACCCCCACTCTTCAAATTCTTAATTTCAACTCCCCTACCCACCCCATTCATCATATTAAAATTTCACCAACCATCTCTCTCTACTTTTTCCAAACCTCACCTCACCTCTTCATCCCATTTCTGCAAATTCATCATTTTCAAATTGTCTATTAAACTACCTCTCAAATTTATAATGTATAATGAATATATACTATTTGTCATTGTTGTGGTGCGTAGCACTCGTATGGTACGGGATACCGTTTGTTTTCGCCGGCAGGGCGTTCTGTATAGTCGTCAATACTTTACTTGTTGCGAATTGAATTTAGATGAATAATATTATTATTAGTATTGATTATGTTTTAAGTAATTAGAGTTCGGTGTGCTAGCTGATTTTTGAACTAGCTAGGACGTGTCATTGTTGTCGGGTCGGCTGACGTGTACAAAAGGTTTTTTGGTAATCGTTGCATTGAATTATTCGAATAATATCGATGTGGTTCTGTTTCGATTTGGATTGAATTTCGATTTTCTTTTGTTAATTGCCATTAAAAGGAGCTGCGAATTAGCGTGGAGATGAGATAGCCAGAGCATGCGATGCTCTCTGCCTTTCATTATCGAACTTGGATAAGTTTATAGGTTTTTGTCTAGCTGTAGGGCTACGAAGCGCTAATTTGCGGAGCCTAATGGAATCTTATAGTTTCTTTTCATTATTTTTGTGATACGTGACGAGGGAACCCATATGCATGTGTTAACGGCTTTGTGCGAGTATTGCTCGAGCTAGATTTGTCTTATAATGCGTGTATAATGTGAAGAGTGGTGTTAATCCAAGTGTGTGTGCTGAATACTTTATGGAGACTGTTCACATTTTTCGAATATATATGTCTACGTCGCGTTGACCTCTTAATGGCAACATTTGATTAAAGGCAAATAAGAGCCCGCGGCAAATACGGCCGCAATTCTACCAAAGCCATTTGTGCCGCCAATACAAACTAACGATCCACCTACGGCTGATCGCTGTTGGCGCATCGAATGGAAGTTAACGTTGGTGCCAACATGGACAGCGGTCGCTGACGCCACCACTTCGCCACAGGAACCATCTACATCACGCGCTTTATCGCAAGCACCGGCTTCTTCACGAAGCCTAACTCCGCAAGAATTAGCGGACACTTTTCACCAAAGGGTTCTGGAAAAGCATCGCCCGTCCAAAGTTCCGAAACGTAAGCTCGCCGAAGAGATCATAACGCAAGAATTCTTGAGTTGTCGCGAACAAATAGCTGCCAAGCGTCGAAAACACAACGAATCGAACACTGGAGGTGGAAAAGAGATTATTTTGCCTCAGACAAGCAAAAAATTTGGACGTATTCCCATCACAGCTAAAAAGCGCAAAACACAGGCTACCAAGTTGCACGAGAGTGAAGCATCATCGGCCGACAGTGACGAGTCTTCAGGCATGGAGAACAATCTTGAGCGGGCACGTTTACAGCGGGAAAAGACGCTGATGAGCGACCGTGTAAAAAATACTGTAAAATCGTTGGACGCTCATCCGGAAAAGCGCCCGCAATATCCCAATCAGCTGTTCTACGCTGTATTTTACTACCAGATGCCGTATATAGACAAAATATCGGCTTTTAATTCTGGAAATAAGCCTTCTAAGTCATCTATGACATTTCTTCATCGTGATCACCATGGCGCTGACCCAAATCAACTGAAATTTGCATGGTCGACCCCGTGCGACAATGAGATTATCGACAAAAACGTGCTTGTGGATTTCCCGGTTCCAATTTCAACTCGTTCGACGACCGACTGTGTTCGATCCGATCGCGGGTACACTGCTTACTATATCGACGCTTCATATTATAAAAAGCGCGTTGACTACAACAATCGATATGCGCAATTCATGTGTAATCCGTCTCCTCGCCCGTCCGAGGACAATGCGAGCGGAGATGGTGAATACGATGCCTAAGCAAGCTCAACTTCCCCAACTACCCTGTAAATACTGTAAATTGCATCCTCATAACAATGTAAATAACTCGATTAGTTATTTCGGAAATCTGTATATATGCTGGTCCGCTCCGAGCAAGGGTTTTGCTATTTTCGACGCGGTTGTGACAATAGATATCGATCTACGATATGTGCATTTGATCAACAAGTTAGGTAAGTACTTCTGGCAGCATATCTGATATGAATTATGAGCATTACGCGTTGCAGCTGCGATTTATTATGCTGTTATTTTTTGAGGGACCTTGATATTATTTTCGAGAAACTGACCCTAAAAAATATCAGCTGTTTTTCCCAAATTTAACAAGAAACTTAAATCCAATCCTTGTCGGAGCAATGGATCCAACCTTATGTGACCTGTGCAAATAGTTTCAACGCCATGAATGCGAACTAAGGCATAAATTGTGAAAAATTAACCAGTTTGCAACTTTTGATATTTTTTTAGGGTCATGCACTATAGTTTCGTAGAACTGAGACAAAGTGCTATTGTTTGTTAGAGAAACATCCAAATAATTCAGTTTTCGTTGCCCTAAATTTAGCAAAAGCAAATGCGGGAAAACGAATTGATTGTTTGCCGTCCGATCTGCGGGGGGGCAACTATTACTTTCGTGATGTTGAACTAAAGCATCTCAATAGGTGGCACCAAATGTATACATTATATATAAAAATTATATAGAAGAATATGACTCTCGGTGATACTCATGTACACTCACGTGTATGATGATGTGCTCGTGTATCGGCTCACCTCCCCACCAAGGAATCCTGAGGGTGTAGCAACAATTAGGTCCTGAACAACCAATCAGATTAAAACATCAGTAGGAGTCTCCGTTGGTTACCTCTTTTATTAGAATCCGATTATATGCGTAGTTGTTGGGGACCTGATAGTTGCTACCTCCTAAGGAACGTTGGGGTTCGAGGGCTCGTCCGATACCCACTCCCACCGAAAACCTTGGATGGGTACCCCATTTAACCCTTGAAGAGGCGATCCGAAAAACAACCACATCATTGTCTAAGTAAATGTTCATGCAGATTACCGAGTACCACGCTCTTCTACAAAAATTTTATAATGGACTCTTGGTGGCACTAAAGGGCCAAAACTATGAAATTAAAAAAAGATTATTGACTGCAAACAGTAGGAAGTACGATGGGATGGGGTAATTAACGCCATTCTGAATAATGCAATTTCGAACGCATTAAGTTTCCAGCACTTAGATACAGCGTTTCATTTATACGCACCTTTATACGCACCTTTTCTTCCTCCCAGAAGGTGTATATTGTGGATCTATGTGTGTTGCATCCGCTGGACGAGCATCCACCTTCGACATGGAGGAGATTGAGCCTCGTAGAAAACGAGGCATGAGTAGTGAAAATATTGAAAAACAGAATTAATTAGTGAAGAAATTGGAACAATGGAGTTCACGCTTGAACGATGAAAGATCAGCTGCTCCCACAACAGTTGGTGGAAGAGGATTCCACGCTCTAACGGCTCGGTGACTGAAAAAGTGACGTCGGACATTCAGACGTGGTATTTCAATAGTTTCTAATTTGAAGTCATGTCCACGCGTGCTATCACATCCTGGTTTAAAAAAGTCACTTGTGTTGAGATCAGTAAGTCCATGGATCATTTTGTATATTAAGATAAGATCTGCCCGAATCCGACGTTGTTCTAAGGTTTGGATTCCGAGGAACTTCAGTCTTTCACTATACGGCCAATGACGGATCAATGGAACGAGTTTCGTAGCATGGCGTTGAACACACTCTATTCGTTGTACATCTTGTTGATAAGATGGACACCATACTGAAACTGCGTACTCCACGTGGGGTCTCACTAAACTACGGTACAGATGAAGCCAAATTAATTTGTTCCAGTTCTTGATAGTACGTCGTAAAAGATTTATTATACGTTCAGCTTTTTGAGTAACTTTGACACAATGACGGGAAACCTTCAGATTGTTTTCCACTAATACACCGAGGTCAGAAACAGATTTGACAGAGATTAGTTGTTTATTTAGTAGAGAGTATGGATGTGATGGGTTGGAGTGACCGCAATATATAGAGCAACATTTTTCTACATTAACGGTGAGAAGATATTCTTGACAGAAACTTGCTAGACCGTTTAGATCTTCTTGAAAAGTATTTGAACATAGATCCGCTATCGGCCGTTCAATCCGTCGGCAAAGGCGAATGTCATCGGCGAATTTATATATCGAGCATGACACGTACTCGTCGATATCGTCAACGAAAATAATGAAAAGCGTGGGACCCAAAACCGTTCCTTGCGGAACCCCGCTGGTAACAGGTTTCCAGGATGAAAAAGAACCGTTGACTCGAACTCTTTGTCTACGTGAGCAGAGAAAACATTGGAGCCATAATAATAATTTATCGGTGATGCCGTACATTTTTAACTTAGTTAAAAGCGCAGAGTGGTTAACTTTATCAAAAGCTTTTTGAAAATCGACATACACGATATCTACCCAGTCGTTTTTATCAATGCATTTTGTGGCAAAATTTAAAAATTGCAAAAGTTGTGTAGTAGTTGAATGTTTAGAAACAAATCCATGTTGAGATTCGTAAAGTAATTTGTGCGAAGTTAGATGGGACATGATTGTGTCACGAATAATGGATTCCATTACTTTACATACGGCGGATGTTAAACTAATAGGTCTGTAGCTACTGCATTTGGAGCGATCTCCCTTTTTAAAGAGGGGGACAACATTTCCCAAGAGCCAATCAGAGGGGAGTACACTATCGTTAAATGACTTAGTAAAGAGTAAACAGAGTGGATAAGCGATTGATAGTTTTGTGTGAAATAAAAATTTATTGCATATTTCATCGGTACCAGGTGAGGCGGATAGTTTGAGTTTGGTCAGTTTTTTTAGAATAGAATTAGTAGTAAACTCCACACATGTTAGATGCACATCTCTCTTATTAGGGCGGAGACTTTGGGGGAAAAGTTGATCGTTGAATATAGAAGAGAAATAATTGTTAAATAGTTCACAGTCGTTTAAAGTCGTATTCGAGAGGACGCCGTTATCGTCGATCATTGGCCCTATAGAAGGCTTGGACTTTTGCCGCCGCAGAGCATAAGCAAAAAAGGATTTGCGATCATACTGAATGTTTTCCGCGAGTTTACACTCGTAGTTATATATAGCACGGTCTATATAAAAAGATGCCTCGATACTGCGTTCTATATATCTGTTCCAGCTACTTGCCGAGTTGGAGCGTTTGAACCTTCTGAACGCGTTGTGTTTTTTTCTTAAGAAGCGCCATGCTGCACCATCGGCCCAGTAAGGTTTCCTATTACTTCTCCGTTGTTTTATGGGCACGTAACGTAAAACAAGCCTGTTATGAGTTTCCTTAAAAAAGCGCCACAAAGATTCTACATCAAGTTGATTTGAAATAGTAGTCCAGTTAATGCCAGAAATTTCAGCGTTGATTGCTGCCCAATCAGTTCTTTTCCAGTCTCGCGAGTTTAGACTTGTGGGAGTTAGATGGCCAACGTCATGTTGTGTTGAAATATGAAAGGATACACAGAAATGATCTGACGTTTGAAGTGGAGGCAGCTGTTCAAGATTTGATATTAAACCAGGGTCGTTGCAGAACACTAGATCTAGGATAGCTTGCTGTCTGGTAGGGAAATCAACTAGCTGCATTAATCCTGATTCAATGATGCAGTCCATGATGTCGTTATGTCTTGCGGGCCAGTACCAATTTTGCCAATCAATTTGTGGTAAATTGAAATCTCCACATATGCAAACCGATGAATATGATAAGTCAGTGCAAATGCTGGAGATACAGTTCGCTATATTTCTATCATCGTCAATCGAAGAGCTGGGGGACCTATATAAGCACACTAACGCAAGTTTACAGTGTTGAGACAGGAACAGGGAACAAGCAATTACCTCATTGTTTGGATGATTGACGTCTATTTGCAAAGCGTTAAGCGTATCTCGGACAAAGATAAGGACACCCCCTCCCCTCCTACCTGTGCGATCGCGCCGAAAGAGTGTATAGCCGTTCAGTCGCAGATGATCATCATCGTTCAGGCGTGATGTCCAACTTTCCGTAACAAGGATTATAGAGAAACAGTAAGCATTAATAAATATTTCAAACTCATTTATCTTATTTAACAATGATCGAGCATTTATAAGCACACATTTTAAACTAGACTGATTACTGTTATGCATAGACAAAGGTTTATGAGTAGTAGTACGTGTCTGTGCATTATTCGTAGTACATAAAGGAACAGAAAATAAACTATTATAAGCAAGTGAATTCGCAGAATTATCATTATTACATACAAAATTAACGTCACAAGTGCTAGTGTTAGTTTTAAAACAATTAATAGCAATATCGTTGTTGGATAAACTGCAGCTTGATTTATCAGATATAGTGTTCAAAACATTTAAATATGTTGATGAATAGATTCCTCGTTTTGCAAGTTTTTTGACGAAGCATTTCTCTTTTGCAGACGATAACGGTGAAAAATTTCAGATTCCGCCTTGGTTCTATCTGGATTGATATAGGAATATTCGAAAAAAGCATATTTCGGATCCAGGGAACGTAATTTTTTAGCATTTGCGACTAGACTGTCGCGCTTTTCCAGAGTAGATAAGACAACCTTCATAATACGTGGCTTATTTTCCACCTTACCAAGGCGGAAAATAGAAACAACTTCGCTGACATTAATTTCAACGTTAAGCGCACCACACATTTCTACAAATTTGTCTAAATCATACTTTTTACGTACAGCCGTATCATCGCTAGTACTTTCCGGTAAGTTTGAGACAACTATATTATGTTTGCGACGATTACGGTCATCAATTTCACTGAGCACTTTACTCACAAGAACGTTATCGTTTACTATAGTAGCTGAATTGTTTAGCACAGGAGCAGGAGGGAGGGGGTCATCCCCACCAGGTGATAAAGCTTCTAATTTCTTGACAACTTCTGCCAGCATAGTTTCTAAACGTTTCTGAGATTGCTCAAAATTTTTCATTCGATCTTCAAGAGAAACAATCTTAGCCAAATCGTTATCAATGGTGGGGTCACAGCTTGAACAGAACCACCGCAAAGATGCTCCTGGCTTTAGAACCTCAATAACAGTAGTACTCACTTTCGCACACACTCGATGTTGGAAATTTCTACATTTCGCACACTGCACCTTAGTGTCCATCTCGTTGATAATTTTCGTACAGGAAGAACAAACTGGAAGTTCCGGCACTGACGAAGAAAGACGTGTTTCAGGCATAGCAGGAAGACAATTTCAATATTTATATATATAATGAATGTTATGTCATTAATCCCTGAATAACATTTACCATAAAAAATCATTGTTTTCGTGATTGTTCACAATAAGTAAAATAAATCAATGGCTTCACAGTTCTGTCCTAGCTTTGGCAATGCTCCTAGAAAAACTATGTCAGTTTTCGGAAAATGTATGGTTATTTTAGCTTGGCCTTGTATTTGGCGGCAACATTAACGGTAATTATCAAAATTGTTAGATAAACGCTCGAATATATAGGAATAACTATTCACTGAGCGCTATAGTACATTAGTGCAAGTAGATAGCGATGGACTTTGGTGCCTTAGCACAGATTGGCTTATGGAGGTAACAAAGTGCCATTGTATAATATTAGATGGCGTCGGGCAACAGTTTGTTCAACGATAATCGAAATGCTTATTAATCCATGAAACAGTCTGGTAAACGGAGCAAAATTGGACCATCAAAAACACGACGATAAGTCATGTGGAAACATATGTCATGAGCACGTTTATCACCTGGCGTCGGGCAACAGTTTGTTCAACGATAATCGAAATGCTTATTAATCCATGAAACAGTCTGGTAAACGGAGCAAAATTGGACCATCAAAAACACGACGATAAGTTATGTTGAAACATATGTCATGAGCACGTTTATCACCTGGCGTCGGGCAACAGTTTGTTCAACGATAATCGAAATGCTTATTAATCCATGAAACAGTCTGGTAAACGGAGCAAAATTGGACCATCAAAAACACGACGATAAGTCATGTTGAAACATATGTCATGAGCACGTTTATCACCTGGCGTCGGGCAACAGTTTGTTCAACGATAATCGAAATGCTTATTAATCCATGAAACAGTCTGGTAAACGGAGCAAAATTGGACCATCAAAAACACGACGATAAGTCATGTTGAAACATATGTCATGAGCACGTTTATCACCTGGCGTCGGGCAACAGTTTGTTCAACGATAATCGAAATGCTTATTAATCCATGAAACAGTCTGGTAAACGGAGCAAAATTGGACCATCAAAAACACGACGATAAGTCATGTTGAAACATATGTCATGAGCACGTTTATCACCTGGCGTCGGGCAACAGTTTGTTCAACGATAATCGAAATGCTTATTAATCCATGAAACAGTCTGGTAAACGGAGCAAAATTGGACCATCAAAAACACGACGATAAGTCATGTTGAAACATATGTCATGAGCACGTTTATCACCTGGCGTCGGGCAACAGTTTGTTCAACGATAATCGAAATGCTTATTAATCCATGAAACAGTCTGGTAAACGGAGCAAAATTGGACCATCAAAAACACGACGATAAGTCATGTTGAAACATATGTCATGAGCACGTTTATCACCTGGCGTCGGGCAACAGTTTGTTCAACGATAATCGAAATGCTTATTAATCCATGAAACAGTCTGGTAAACGGAGCAAAATTGGACCATCAAAAACACGACGATAAGTCATGTTGAAACATATGTCATGAGCACGTTTATCACCTGGCGTCGGGCAACAGTTTGTTCAACGATAATCGAAATGCTTATTAATCCATGAAACAGTCTGGTAAACGGAGCAAAATTGGACCATCAAAAACACGACGATAAGTCATGTTGAAACATATGTCATGAGCACGTTTATCACCTGGCGTCGGGCAACAGTTTGTTCAACGATAATCGAAATGCTTATTAATCCATGAAACAGTCTGGTAAACGGAGCAAAATTGGACCATCAAAAACACGACGATAAGTCATGTTGAAACATATGTCATGAGCACGTTTATCACCTGGCGTCGGGCAACAGTTTGTTCAACGATAATCGAAATGCTTATTAATCCATGAAACAGTCTGGTAAACGGAGCAAAATTGGACCATCAAAAACACGACGATAAGTCATGTTGAAACATATGTCATGAGCACGTTTATCACCTGGCGTCGGGCAACAGTTTGTTCAACGATAATCGAAATGCTTATTAATCCATGAAACAGTCTGGTAAACGGAGCAAAATTGGACCATCAAAAACACGACGATAAGTCATGTTGAAACATATGTCATGAGCACGTTTATCACCTGGCGTCGGGCAACAGTTTGTTCAACGATAATCGAAATGCTTATTAATCCATGAAACAGTCTGGTAAACGGAGCAAAATTGGACCATCAAAAACACGACGATAAGTCATGTTGAAACATATGTCATGAGCACGTTTATCACCTGGCGTCGGGCAACAGTTTGTTCAACGATAATCGAAATGCTTATTAATCCATGAAACAGTCTGGTAAACGGAGCAAAATTGGACCATCAAAAACACGACGATAAGTCATGTTGAAACATATGTCATGAGCACGTTTATCACCTGGCGTCGGGCAACAGTTTGTTCAACGATAATCGAAATGCTTATTAATTCATGAAACAGTCTGGTAAACGGAGCAAAATTGGACCATCAAAAACACGACGATAAGTCATGTTGAAACATATGTCATGAGCACGTTTATCACCGTGACACATGCACATCAGATTTTTTATTATTTATCCAGCTACTCTAAATTAGAACCTGCAACATCAAATGTGGATTTCAGAAATATGGATAATCCAAAATTCAACTGAAAATTACTTTATTGGGTAGTTCCTTCCTATCCAATAATCATCGGCCACCATGTAATGGTTGCCATAACGCTGAACGGCAGCCGAAAAACTCATGACGTATATGGTTTTGAATATCAGGTATTTTGGGTTTCCAACCGACCGGTAAACGAAAGACGGTCGCTTCATCATCTCCTTGGCCTTACGCAAATGTAGTACGTATATTGTAAAATTAACCACCTAATGCCAAAATATATTGAAATCTCATTGAGGCATTCTGCAATCAAGGTTTTATTATTCTCTGCCATTAAAATTTTGCACCTGGTCGTGAAATACAATACTCGTATTTCGAGGTCGCGGATAATGTCTTTACCGATCACTATCAGGGCATTGAAAAATCCCAATGGTTGTCTTCAACTTTGGGTTGCTGTGTGCTTCTGGCAATATGGGGACGGGGTTTTCGGAGTCAAGTGTGTGGCCTCGACTTCGTGGGGGAGGAGGTCGACAAATAGGGCAAATAGTTTATATAATCAAAAATTTAAAAGTCAAAATCTCGCGGGGAAATTGCAAATAGGTGTCAGCGGCCGGACATTAAGGCTCAGTTCCCCTTTCTCCTATATCTGAACGCCTGAAATATCTTATTTTACCGACGCTCAGAAATGTCCCTATCTTGATTTCGGGATTTTATTACAGGGGACCCGTCTGAAAAACTTAAAATGTTTATGGATACACGCCGAACAAATTTGTTTACCGATATAAGGACAATTAAAGAGTTTTTGTTGTGTAGTGCGCCAGTATGCATTCAGGTTTCTAACGTATTTTTGATTGACTAAACTATTTGACATTCTACTATTAGCTGCTATTGAATTGTCTGGTGGGATGTTACTATGGTCGGAGCCGAAGTAGAGTCACCTGTTGCTGAGTTGGACAAGAAAAAGAAGAAAAAGCCAAAGAAGAAAGGTCAGACATTATACCTGGTTTTCTCCAGTGATCATTCTTAGATTATTGTTGTAAGTTTATGGCTGAAATAGTAAGTTTCGTGGAAATTTTAGCAACTTTAGGATTAACGGCAGTCGAATTTGGGCATTTATAATGATTATCTCTAATATTTTGAAATTATTGATGTTGATATATATAGTTTCCGGAACCGCAATATTTTATAGCAGAGCAATAGTGACAATTTCATCACAATTTTAGTGTATTTACAAAATCATATCAAGTTTTGTTTCTTCATGGGGGAACCAACGAAATTTAGAAATGACACAATTTAATATATTATCTCACATATCGAATGTCCTTGTTATATTGTATGCATGTCATATAATTCCGCCGTTTTCATTGTTTTCAGCGTGTCCGAACAATAAACACCCTTCGCGGACTCTATGTTTCAGCTATATTGAAATTTGTAAAAATTTGACAGCGTTTCTGTTTAAAAAACACGGTTTTATTTCTTGCTATGGACATCATAAGTATAGCGTTGAAGCAGGGTTTTTTATGCAAAATCCTGTACAATTGCACACTAATGTTTGAACATGCACACCTCAATTTCAGAATGCACAAACTTTTGCACACTGAATATTTCGACAATTTTTAAATACCAAATAGATTTCTTTTGTTTTGAAAGGCACGGCAGGACTCGAGTTGAGCGAGAGATCCATTGAAATTTTACGCAGGATTTATAAAACAATTATTTAATTTAAGACTTGGTCTAAATACAAAAATTGCAATAAACATAAACATGGCACCATGTATATACAATGCATAGATATGAATGAGAAGAGATGACTGGAGGTTTCGAGCATTTTTATTGATTTTGCACACTGAAATTTGAAAATGCACAAACTTTCGCACACCCCGAAAAACGAAAAAATCCCTGCGTTGAAGGACGTTGCATCGAAACTAATAGCAAGTTACATAATGCCACGTCATTCATCAGCCCCAAATAAGAAGTTTGACATGTACCTTTTTCGTGGTTTTTGGTGGAACTGGCCTATAACTTGCATACAAATCTAAGCACTACCTAACAATCTTGAAACATTGGATCCTGGATGTTCGTGTAATTTTTGCTCTGATGCCTAGGAGAATCATTTTAATCCAAATTGACGGGGACTTGCAACTGGGCAAGACGACAGCCGAATCGGCGCAGTTTGTTAGAATAATTGGAGGAAATTACAATTTGCACAAATAGGAAAAGTATGCATCTGTTGAAAAGTTTTCTGAAGTCTACAGTACTCGCCAGAAATGACCGTCGCATTTGGAGCCAACGATTGGCGCGCTCGACATTTCGAAACTAAATTAATAGTACATTCTATTTTTAGAACAAATTTATCTCGATCGAGTTGCGAGCGAGCGACAGTCATTTTTGACGGGTGCTGTATTTGGGTTTTGATAGGCAGTTTGAGAGGCCACAGGGATTAGGTTTGGCTCCTAGATAGGGTAAGAGATGCCCATATATATCATGTATCCCTAAAGCTCCAGAGCATCCTATGTTTTCGTTTTCCCAACGTCACATAGTGCAATTTTTCTCGGCGTCGCGCTAACGTGAAGCAAAAATAATTGGTTGTCGTGTTCTTTACAGATTATTGATGCACACTTAAAGTGCGTGTATATTTGGATTTTTTTATTTCTTAAAGTAAGTACTTTATTACTGTTGGTTTGATCCTAGGTAATAAAACCCAATAACTCGCATTAAGTTTCTTTGAACGTTTAGCCGGTCGTATATATAAAGTTGAAATACTTTGTAATCAACAACGATGAAGAAGGAACAAGGATTATTTCAAATTTCACTTTGCTTTGGCCTGAAAATTTTATTTTTATGCGAAGTTCCATGTCATTCGAATCACCGAAGGACAAATGTGGCGGCGAAGTGGTCTACCTATTGCGTTAGTCTAACCGGAGGATCTACCTATTTTTCTTGTCCAATCACATCGGCACCTTTGTGTGTTATTACATATATGGGCGTATAGACAGATTATAAGATCAACAGAGCATTAAATTTTACATGATTTATTAATCCTAGAGTCAGAGTAGGATTTTCAAAATCATATTGTCCATTTTTTATATGAAGCGGTGCTGCACTTTTGAAATAAAAAAATACGGAATTAAATTAAAACGAGGTCGAAATTTTACGATGTTTTAAGAAGTACAACTGAAAATGGAAAAAATACTAGGTCGCCAGCCAGCTTCGCTGCTTAGAATAAATAAATAATTTTAGTGTGATGCTTTTAAATTTAAAGCTGATGATCTCAATTACATTGCATCGTAGAAACATTGTGTAATCGTTAAACTAAACATTGTTAAATAAAAGCACATTGCCATTTTAAACAGTTCTTAACACAACGGTGCCCGGAAAGCATCTAGTAATCGAGAATGAATTAATCGCTTTAGAGCGTTTGTCGTTTCAGTTGAACGAAACGTGGGTTAATTGTGGAATAAAGTCAGCACAAAATGCTAAGTCGATTACACTGCGTGAGCAGGAAACATTGCATACTTCAGAATTGTTTTTCTAGCCTTTTTATATATACACACGTACAAGTGAGTTTTAATATCTCCGCAGTGGCGGATTGTCTCTCCTGAGCAATTTATACGCCGTGGGTCGCAAGTGGTTTATTTTGCAATTACATAAGTTATATACTCAAAAAGGTTTCTGCATTCGTTTTTTATTTAGAATTTATCCTGTCCATTCCGGATTGAAATAAAAAATAGGAAATTTAGAGCGTTCAACAATTTTTGAAATTTTCAGAGTCGTGTCTGACGGCTATGACGCAGAAATAGATCCACTGACAATGTTGTGTAACCCCAACTACCCACTAACATCACGAAGCTTAATATTTCTCAAAGCTTCACTGTGGACAAGATGTAATTTTTGTGATGTGTTTAGATCAAGAGACGGCGATTTTCAAATTGTTTGCGCTTTAGTACATTTTCGTTTATTTGCAGCTCGACCGAACCTAGCTCTTAGTTCTATAATACTGAAGCAAACTAGTAATAGATGTCGGATTCCGATGAAAGGCCGCTGTGAGCTTATAGTAACGTCACTATGTTCTATTGATTCGAGAACGAGTCAGTAATCTCTTGTGTCATAGTTTTAGGAGCTAATAAGCCGGGCGGTGAAACTGACGACATCGATGCAATTTTAAAGGAAATTGACGATACGACTATATCAGGCGATAAAGGAAAACAAGCTGCCGGCAAAGGTAGGCGACACCCTTTATTTTGCTTTAGATTTTGTCATGAATAGAACTAATTGATATATACGTGATTTCTCTGAGAGAAATCACAAACCTCTGACAAGGGAGTTTATGAGTGAAACGAAGAGAAACCACATTTCACCGTCAGATTTTTACAAGAAATTTAAGTGATTTCCTCTTTTTCATATTTTTACAATCGGACGTAGCGATCTAGTGATAAGTTCCCGGTATGTGTTTTTGGTGTCTGTGGGTTCTTTGATCGGTTGTTCGGGGCTACTTTGTTTTTCGATATCTTTACAGGTGTAGCTGTACACTCAATTTGAAGATTTTGCGATTTTGGTTTTTTGATTGCACTGAAACTGCGTGATATGCAAGGAACTGTCGCCATGCCTGTTAGATTTTTTATGCCGAAGATTCAAATGAGTCTTTAAATTAAGTTTGACTATGCAAATTGGTGTAATTTGTAACATTCGCGTTTTGCGAAAACCCCAATAACCATTTTTCTAGAGAAACAATAATCGAACGCGCTCATTAACTACGATTATTGCATAAATTTTGCTTCTACCTTACAAACGTCGCGTCTTTATTTTAGGAAAAGGCAAGAAGAGTAAAAAAGGATCCGAAAGTGTTGAAGAGCAGTCGACCGATGTTCATATTGATGCAGCAAATGGTAAAACACCCCACTCACCTAGAAGATGTAATCCGACCCATTCGTAACACGATCGATGAAGAATTGTTCGTGTTGGAACTTTTTCAGAAATTGCGGACTGTTTTTTGCTTGATGACTTGCAGCTTTAAAGTGACTCCAATGCTACAGTCTGGGTGTCTAGGATTGGGAAAACTGGGAGAAACCAGGAATTTGACTGAAACTCCGTTTGAGTATTGACGATTTTTTCGATGATGAATTTGAGTAAAAATTTTCACATGGCATTGTCATCATTGACAATTCTTTTCCGCATGCCCTTTTAGTCAAAATTGCAGCAAACTTTCGCGTCATATCTCCGGGGATTACATTTTTTCATGACACTTTACAGCAGAATGTACGATGAGTGTGCTACCTAACGAGGTCACGGTGTACAACGATATCCGATGCTAATTCCCGACCTAGTACATTTTCTGTGAGTAGGTAACTCAGCCGGCAATTAGGCTTTGTATTTGCGAATGTTGAGATTTATAATTGAGATTAGTATTTTTAATAAACCATATTCCGACTTGGTAATTCAATTGACTTCATTTTCGGCAGTTTTCTAGTCGAAATGGAGCGAGCAAAGCCAGCGTTATTTGCACTTAGGGCGCTATTGGAAAAATTGTGAAAATTTGTTTTGTCTCTGTCATAACTCATTTTCGGATGGATGGATTAAGATAAATTTTTGCTCGGTGGCAGAAACGATGAAGATGTGCATTTGGTTGAACTGAACTGCTCCTAACCCCATATTCCGGTGAAAAATGGCAAAAATGTGTTTTAAGAGCACTTTGCCAAATTTGGCTAGATGGGTACCATATCTTCAGCAGCCCATATGTCGCAACACAGGCTTCCCATCAAAAATGAGACCACCACCCAGAATCAATCATTTCATAAATTTGCCTAATGTCACTATTTGAAGGACAGCTCCATGGGCTGCTGTATGGTTCAGATTCATCTTTCATGGTATTGGTATGATATTTTTACCTGAATAGCCAAAAATTTTACGTTGTCGACGCGACGGGTCACCCTGTCCGCGACCGGATGAAGTGGTTCAAAGGTTCAAGCGCGTTACTAGGAATTCCTATATTCAGTTTAGATTTAGTTGTTATGGACTTTATTCGTTTTTCGCCGCGTCTCTGGCTGCCCTCATTCATATTCCATTGTTATCATACAGCAACAGCGTTGAATACCAATCTCACGCTCTGGTGTCTTGTAGCTGACCATCGCAGCGGCGGCAATATTCGGAATTGCAGGCGACTGTTTTTTTTTCGTAATCGTAATTGACACTATAGTCGTTTTATTTTTCAGATGGCGAATCTGGTAATACCGGTCCTCACAGTACCGATCGATGAACAATTTGCCGATCAAAGTTTGCGTGCCGAAGGAGAGTATGTGAATCCCGATTCCAAAAGATTCGTCCATGAAGCCAACATTTTCTTTTTTGTCTGTTTTTGTATGAGCAACTTTGGACTAGTATTATGACATCATGTTAGTCCCTAGAGAAGGGGTGTATGGGTTACCCACGGATGATTTCTCTCAAAGCACTTATAAAGCCACATCCAAAAAATGTTAATAATTTGAAAAAAGTTTTTAGCAAAGTACTGAAGAAAAATATTGGAGGAGATTTGTGCAACCCTTCCTAAGTTGTACGAAATTCTACCCGCTGCCCTGCTGAGCTTCCATGAACCCAGCCCCCTTTTGAAGGGACCTGGGGTAACCTAATGGTTACATGGGACTGCTACGTCGTTTTTTGTTTTGTGACATGTTACTGCGGGTACGAGCGCACGCCGTGGGGACTGTAGGTTTACAAGCACGCTGAATACAGAAGAGAGTCTTGACGTCGGGGAACTGTTTTTTCATATCCTTCAGAGGGGTGTTGGTTGTTTAAGAGTTAGCCGACCCATTCACAAAACAAACATCGATTTTTGGATTTTAGCATGATTTAGTGTTTCTAGGTCGCACCATATTCACACAACCAACAGTTTTAGATAGTCCTCAGAAACCAGTGAAGCTAAAATTTCAAGTTTGGAATATTTCTTAGCGGCGATGTTTCCATTCTGCGGCGAGATACCAGTTGTCTATAATGAACTTCGGATGCGACTACCAACTCCACGTGCGGTTTCTTTATCACAAAAATAAGTTCAATTATAAATACAGTTATAATCAAAATTAAGTGCTAAAAAATCGATCGAATTTTAAACGAAAATCGGTTAATTTAACGAATCTCGATTGTGTTAAAATGGAGTAGAGCAATTTCCGAGGTATCAGACATAGAAAGCCGCCACAAAATCATGACGTCATTTTTAAATCCCTTGTTTTTTTGTAAATACAAACGTCTTGACAGACAGTATTTGCATAATATTGTGTTATTCGGCGTTCCCAGCCATTTAAAACGACTGCTAAGGTTAATTCCATACGCCATTTAAAGTAATGTTAATTAAATTACATTTCTGGTTTTGGCTAGTTAATATTTTAGCACGACAGCTGTGAATCGGATGACGAGTGAAGAAAAACGAGCGCTCGACAATTGCTACGAAGATACTTATCGCGATTTGCGTCGCGCTGCCGAGGCTCACCGTCAGGTTAGTCGTATTTTACTGCTGGTCAGTGCGTAAAAGAAAGATGCAGACGCCAAGAAGATCGGCAATTGCTTTCGTCCACGTCCAAAAGAAATTGCGTCCGTCCGCGTGGTGACGAAATTACGTCCGTCCGCGTCCAGAAGAAATTGCGTCCGCCACGTCCAGAGGAAATTGCTTCTGTCCACGTCCAGACAGAAATTGCTTCTGTCCACGTCCAGACGAAATTGCTTATCTGTCCACGTCCAGACGAAATTGCTTCTGTCCACGTCCAGACGAAATTGCTTCTGTCTATGGACAATGAGACAATATCAACCATTGGCGAATCAACCGAAAGGCTCCTCTACCGGGAGGAAGGGAAGAGCGCCGCCGCGTAGCGCTCCCTCC